>JAGXEW010000874.1:0-21277 GCA_030684275.1 Acipenser oxyrinchus oxyrinchus | reverse complement strand
GGTAACCCATTCCATCCCCTCACCACTCTCTGTGTGAAGAAGAGTCTCCTTCAGCAACATGACTAGGTAACCCATTCCATCCCTCACCACTCTCTGTGTGAAGAAGAGTCTCCTTCAGCAACATGACTAGGTAACCCATTCCATCCCCTCACCACTCTCTGTGTGAAGAAGAGTCTCCTTCAGCAACATGACTAGGTAACCCATTCCATCCCCTCACCACTCTCTGTGTGAAGAAGAGTCTCCTTCAGCAACATGACTAGGTAACCCATTCCATCCCCTCACCACTCTCTGTGTGAAGAAGAGTCTCCTTCAGCAACATGACTAGGTAACCCATTCCATCCCCTCACCACTCTCTGTGTGAAGAAGAGTCTCCTTCAGCAACATGACTAGGTAACCCATTCCATCCCCTCACCACTCTCTGTGTGAAGAAGAGTCTCCTTCAGCAACATGACTAGGTAACCCATTCCATCCCTCACCACTCTCTGTGTGAAGAAGAGTCTCCTTCAGCAACATGACTAGGTAACCCATTCCATCCCCTCACCACTCTCTGTGTGAAGAAGAGTCTCCTTCAGCAACATGACTAGGTAACCCATTCCATCCCTCACCACTCTCTGTGTGAAGAAGAGTCTCCTTCAGCAACATGACTAGGTAACCCATTCCATCCCCTCACCACTCTCTGTGTGAAGAAGAGTCTCCTTCAGCAACATGACTAGGTAACCCATTCCATCCCCTCACCACTCTCTGTGTGAAGAAGAGTCTCCTTCAGCAACATGACTAGGTAACCCATTCCATCCCCTCACCACTCTCTGTGTGAAGAAGAGTCTCCTTCAGCAACATGACTAGGTAACCCATTCCATCCCCTCACCACTCTCTGTGTGAAGAAGAGTCTCCTTCAGCAACATGACTAGGTAACCCATTCCATCCCCTCACCACTCTCTGTGTGAAGAAGAGTCTCCTTCAGCAACATGACTAGGTAACCCATTCCATCCCCTCACCACTCTCTGTGTGAAGAAGAGTCTCCTTCAGCAACATGACTAGGTAACCCATTCCATCCCCTCACCACTCTCTGTGTGAAGAAGAGTCTCCTTCAGCAACATGACTAGGTAACCCATTCCATCCCCTCACCACTCTCTGTGTGAAGAAGAGTCTCCTTCAGCAACATGACTAGGTAACCCATTCCATCCCCTCACCACTCTCTGTGTGAAGAAGAGTCTCCTTCAGCAACATGACTAGGTAACCCATTCCATCCCCTCACCACTCTCTGTGTGAAGAAGAGTCTCCTTCAGCAACATGACTAGGTAACCCATTCCATCCCTCACCACTCTCTGTGTGAAGAAGAGTCTCCTTCAGCAACATGACTAGGTAACCCATTCCATCCCCTCACCACTCTCTGTGTGAAGAAGAGTCTCCTTCAGCAACATGACTAGGTAACCCATTCCATCCCTCACCACTCTCTGTGTGAAGAAGAGTCTCCTTCAGCAACATGACTAGGTAACCCATTCCATCCCCTCACCACTCTCTGTGTGAAGAAGAGTCTCCTTCAGCAACATGACTAGGTAACCCATTCCATCCCCTCACCACTCTCTGTGTGAAGAAGAGTCTCCTTCAGCAACATGACTAGGTAACCCATTCCATCCCCTCACCACTCTCTGTGTGAAGAAGAGTCTCCTTCAGCAACATGACTAGGTAACCCATTCCATCCCCTCACCACTCTCTGTGTGAAGAAGAGTCTCCTTCAGCAACATGACTAGGTAACCCATTCCATCCCTCACCACTCTCTGTGTGAAGAAGAGTCTCCTTCAGCAACATGACTAGGTAACCCATTCCATCCCCTCACCACTCTCTGTGTGAAGAAGAGTCTCCTTCAGCAACATGACTAGGTAACCCATTCCATCCCTCACCACTCTCTGTGTGAAGAAGAGTCTCCTTCAGCAACATGACTAGGTAACCCATTCCATCCCCTCACCACTCTCTGTGTGAAGAAGAGTCTCCTTCAGCAACATGACTAGGTAACCCATTCCATCCCCTCACCACTCTCTGTGTGAAGAAGAGTCTCCTTCAGCAACATGACTAGGTAACCCATTCCATCCCCTCACCACTCTCTGTGTGAAGAAGAGTCTCCTTCAGCAACATGACTAGGTAACCCATTCCATCCCCTCACCACTCTCTGTGTGAAGAAGAGTCTCCTTCAGCAACATGACTAGGTAACCCATTCCATCCCCTCACCACTCTCTGTGTGAAGAAGAGTCTCCTTCAGCAACATGACTAGGTAACCCATTCCATCCCCTCACCACTCTCTGTGTGAAGAAGAGTCTCCTTCAGCAACATGACTAGGTAACCCATTCCATCCCCTCACCACTCTCTGTGTGAAGAAGAGTCTCCTTCAGCAACATGACTAGGTAACCCATTCCATCCCCTCACCACTCTCTGTGTGAAGAAGAGTCTCCTTCAGCAACATGACTAGGTAACCCATTCCATCCCTCACCACTCTCTGTGTGAAGAAGAGTCTCCTTCAGCAACATGACTAGGTAACCCATTCCATCCCCTCACCACTCTCTGTGTGAAGAAGAGTCTCCTTCAGCAACATGACTAGGTAACCCATTCCATCCCCTCACCACTCTCTGTGTGAAGAAGAGTCTCCTTCAGCAACATGACTAGGTAACCCATTCCATCCCCTCACCACTCTCTGTGTGAAGAAGAGTCTCCTTCAGCAACATGACTAGGTAACCCATTCCATCCCCTCACCACTCTCTGTGTGAAGAAGAGTCTCCTTCAGCAACATGACTAGGTAACCCATTCCATCCCCTCACCACTCTCTGTGTGAAGAAGAGTCTCCTTCAGCAACATGACTAGGTAACCCATTCCATCCCCTCACCACTCTCTGTGTGAAGAAGAGTCTCCTTCAGCAACATGACTAGGTAACCCATTCCATCCCCTCACCACTCTCTGTGTGAAGAAGAGTCTCCTTCAGCAACATGACTAGGTAACCCATTCCATCCCCTCACCACTCTCTGTGTGAAGAAGAGTCTCCTTCAGCAACATGACTAGGTAACCCATTCCATCCCCTCACCACTCTCTGTGTGAAGAAGAGTCTCCTTCAACAACATGACTAGGTAACCCATTCCATCCCCTCACCACTCTCTGTGTGAAGAAGAGTCTCCTTCAGCAACATGACTAGGTAACCCATTCCATCCCCTCACCACTCTCTGTGTGAAGAAGAGTCTCCTTCAGCAACATGACTAGGTAACCCATTCCATCCCTATTGTGCAAGTGACACAAGTAGAGGAAACCCTTCCCCACACTGCAGTGTAAAAACCCTTCTATAAACCTCCTCGCTGGGACATTTGGTTTTCACCTATGAAAATGAACTCTTCTTACCTGCTTCATTCGGTCAAAATCTAAGGCATCTGTGGCCATATCATTGCTGCTGCTTACTGGTTTAACCCTGAGAAAGACAGAAGAAAAAGCCATTATACCCATCCGACCAGCCCACTGCACTGGCTGGGTATGCAGTAAAACACAGACTCCGACCAGCCCACTGCACTGGCTGGGTATGCAGTAAAACACAGACTCCGACCAGCCCACTGCACTGGCTGGGTATGCAGTAAAACACAGACTCCGACCAGCCCACTGCACTGGCTGGGTATGCAGTAAAACACAGACTCCGACCAGCCCACTGCACTGGCTGGGTATGCAGTAAAACACAGACTCCGACCAGCCCACTGCACTGGCTGGGTATGCAGATAAACACAGACTCCAACCAGCCCACTGCACTGGCTGGGTATGCAGATAAACACAGACTCCGACCAGCCCACTGCACTGGCTGGGTATGCAGATAAACACAGACTCCGACCAGCCCACTGCACTGGCTGGGTATGCAGTAAAACACAGACTCCGACCAGCCCACTGCACTGGCTGGGTATGCAGTAAAACACAGACTCCGACCAGCCCACTGCACTGGCTGGGTATGCAGTAAAACACAGACTCCGACCAGCCCACTGCACTGGCTGGGTATGCAGTAAAACACAGACTCCGACCAGCCCACTGCACTGGTTGGGTATGCAGTAAAACACAGACTCCGACCAGCCCACTGCACTGGCTGGGTATGCAGATAAACACAGACTCCAACCAGCCCACTGCACTGGCTGGGTATGCAGTAAAACACAGACTCCAACCAGCCCACTGCACTGGCTGGATATGCAGTAAAACACAGACTCCGACCAGCCCATTGCACTGGCTGGATATGCAGTAAACACAGATAAGGTCATGTGTGTGCAGGCTGTGTACTGTGGGTTAGAGTAAACCTGGATAAATAATCCATTATCTGCCAGTACGGACAAATCTATAAACTGTAGCGCCACCCCAGACATCACCTTGTGCTCATCAACTCTTAAGAATTATAAGACATTTGCCCAAACCATCACAGCACATTATCTTTGGTAAAACAACAAGAAACGATAAGAAACTGAGTGACAACTTATAGCTTTACATTATAATGCTGTCTGAGGGTTGGGAAGGTGTGGGTGAGGTATCTTTACCATATGGCCAGACTAGATTGTATCATATAATAAAATAACAATAATACAAATATATAGGCCCAGCTGACCTTTTTAATAAAGGCTGATGCAGAGGATCAGTTATCAGAGTGGTTTCTCTGGTTCTGTGGGTTTGATCTTAGGCAGGTTTTACTGAAGGGCTTTGCATAGAAACCAGTTTGGAAGCAGCAGTTTCCCTGCAAGGCGATAGCAGAGTCAATTAAGCAAATTAAGCACACAGCCTCTGCTGTTTTGTATTGTGCACTACCTGCAGCGACTAACTTTCTGCTAATGGAAAAATACTTGAGTCTCATGCGATGGCTACAGCACTGCTTCATGATGTCTCCTCATTGTGAAGATGAGTGCCGTCAGTAGTGAGGTTACCCCCTTACCTTGATACCAATGAAGACCTGTCTGCAGAACTGGCTCGATCCCATGGCTTCTTCAGAGGATCTGTGGGGAACACAGTAGAAAAAGGTAAGAACTGACAAAAAGCCAAGCCCAGATTCCCAGAGCAGAGCTGATAAAAGCCCTGCGGTGAACTCTGGATATCAGGCTGGTGCTGTCTGGTCAGGACAGCAGTGAAGCCCTGCTGTGAACTCTGGATATCAGGCTGGTGCAGCCTGGTCAGGACAGCAGTGAAGCCCTGCTGTGAACTCTGGATATCAGGCTGGTGCAGCCTGGTCAGGACAGCAGTGAAGCCCTGCTGTGAACTCTGGATATCAGGTTGGTGCTGTCTGGTCAGGACAGCAGTGAAGCCCTGCTGTGAACTCTGGATATCAGGCTGGTGCAGCCTGGTCAGGACAGCAGTGAAGCTCTGCTGTGAACTCTGGATATCAGGCTGGTGCAGCCTGGTCAGGACAGCAGTGAAGCCCGCTGTGAATTCTGGATATCAGGCTGGTGCAGCCTGGTCAGGACAGCAGTGAAGCCCGCTGTGAACTCTGGATATCAGGCTGGTGCAGCCTGGTCAGGACAGCAGTGAAGCCCTGCTGTGAACTCTGTATATCAGGCTGGTGCAGCCTGGTCAGGACAGCAGAAAAATCTATTCATTCTGATGCTCAACTGGTTGGGCAGGCCAGGAGTGGCTGGGTAGATGCATTGATCCACAAATCCATCAGATCGGTTGATCATCACTGATGGCCAATAAACACGGGAACACAAGTTTACGAACGAGCAGAGGCCATTCAGCCCATCAGTGCTGGTCCAGTTCCTAGTATCTGATTGATCTCAAGCTCCGTTCAGCCCATCAGTGCTCGTCCGGTTCCTAGTATCAGATTGATCTCAAGCTCCGTTCAGCCCATCAGCGTTGGTCCGGTTCCTAGTATCTGATTGATCTCAAGCTCCGTTCAGCCCATCAGTGCTGGTCCGGTTCCTAGTATCTGATTGATCTCAAGCTCCGTTCAGCCCATCAGCGTTGGTCCGGTTCCTAGTATCAGATTGATCTCAAGCTCCGTTCAGCCCATCAGTGCTCGTCCGGTTCCTAGTATCAGATTGATCTCAAGCTCCATTAAAGGATCCCAATGCTTTAGCATCAACGCTGGTATCAGAGATGCGGGAGAGACACGGCTGGGGCAGCTCCTGCAGAATCAGTGGCTTATTACCTGTAGAGTTCTGCTGGCCAGGTCCACGAGTAATGGGTGAAGGAGAGGGGCTGGGATCCTCCTGCAAAACCAAGACTTGGAGTTAGCCCTACACAGCACTGGGAGCTTGGGGGTCATAATTACAATGTTATTATGCATAGTTACAATGTACTTAATGTGTAAATCTTGTTGCACAATATAACCCTAACCCTTTGATATTAATCAAAGTGCACAAAGTGAATTGATATCTGAAAGCTAATCACTCACACTTTGGCTTTCTTCCTCTTTCTTTTCACTTGGTTTGTCGGTCTGTGTAGCTGCTTTCCTTCTGTTAAAAACAAGATGTATAGTTTATGTTCACTCACAGACTTGCAGACTGTCAAACAGTGCATACGCAGAACAGACAGCTGGGAGTCACACACAGCAGAACAGCACTGTGATCCAACACTGTGATTCAGAACATCATTACAGCAGAGTCACACACAGCAGAACAGCACTGTGACCCAACACTGTGATTCAGAACATCATTACAGCAGAGTCACACACAGCAGAACAGCACTGTGACCCAACACTGTGATTCAGAACATCATTACAGCAGAGTCACACACAGCAGAACAGCACTGTGACCCAACACTGTGATTCAGAACATCATTACAGCAGAGTCACACACAGCAGAACAGCACTGTGACCCAACACTGTGATTCAGAACATCATTACAGCAGAGTCACACACAGCAGAACAGCACTGTGACCCAACACTGTGATTCAGAACATCATTACAGCAGAGTCACACACAGCATAACAGCTCTGTGACCCAACACTGTGATTCAGAACATCATTACAGCAGAGTCACACACAGCAGAACAGCTCTGTGACCCAACACTGTGATTCAGAACATCATTACAGCAGAGTCACACACAGCAGAACAGCACTGTGACCCAACACTGTGATTCAGAACATCATTACAGCAGAGTCACACACAGCAGAACAGCTCTGTGACCCAACACTGTGATTCAGAACATTATTACAGTAGCTCAATGCACACTGCAGAGTTCATTTCCTTTTAAAGATTTTTTTTCATGCAATGCGTCTTTAAAAGGATGGAACACTGTGTAACCCGAGTACACAGGAGGAGAAACTGGTGGCTGAGTGCTGTAGCTGACAGTACAGTTTTTCACCAGCAGATGGCTCTCCAGTTAGTAATTATACATACAGTATATTACTGTACCTATTTGATACCTCAGAGGGACTTTCCCGTGTAGTTCAATGCAATTTAAACTATTCCATTTAAAAAGTTGTACTTGTATAACAGTCCTTAAGAGATTCCTTTATTACCTCCTAACATGCAGCTGCAATGTCATTATTCTTTCTATATACTGTGTATATATATATATACATATCTACACTGTAAATATAAGGAGATGGTCCCCTAGATGTTCAAGTCAAGACTTCTTTGCAAGTTGTCTGAGCCAGCTGTCTGGGTTTAGGAGCACAGTGTTTGTGGGTTTGCATGAATATAATCTTTCTTTTTGAGCATGCTTAGTAAAGCTAAGAAAGTGAGTAAAAAAGCCCTGTTGTCTTACTCTAACCTTCGTGCGAGCAGGGCGTTCATCTCCTGCATCAGCCCCCCTCCTCCACTCGTTCGATTGGCCTCGTTCTTCGAGCTGCCACTGGGACTGGAGCCTCCGGAACCATCTTCAGACTAGCGGGGTGAGAGCCAGTACAGGCACAGCTCATTGCAAAGTGATGTCATTGTGATGTCATTGTGATGTCATTGCAGTCTGGTACAAGCAACTTTCATATGACATGCAAATCAGAGGATACAGGACCTCTGATTAAAACCAGCCTGTATCTTAGCCAGCACCCTAAACCAAATCATTTATAATATATAGAAAAAAAATCTAATAAAAAGAATGAAAAAATATAGCAAGTTCTAATGTGACATAGTTTCCATCTGATGCAAATTTCAGATGGCTGTATCAGATCAATACCAAAGTATATTATATTGACTATATATGTGTAGACACACACACACACACACACACACACACACACACACAAGGCACTAACGTGCTAACAACACGAGTTGGTATAGTGTGTCACAAGTTAAATAATCACATTAAAGGCAGCCCTGAACCTCCCTTTGAAACACACAGGGCTGTATCTGACTGCACTCGGCAGGTAAGGAGCTCACCCTCTGCACTCGGCGCAGTCTGGCTCCAGCCAGCGCTGCAGCCAGCCCCCTCGGACTGTCATCACCCCGGCAACCGGCCCTCCACCAGCCGGCAGCGGAGGGGGAGGGGGCCCGGCGGGGTGGAGGTGGAGGGGGGCCAGAGCGAGCGGGCAGCCGCTGGGTGTCCGAGCGGAGAGGAGGACCTGCGTGAGAACAGGGAGGGGTCAGTCATACAGCAAGCACAGCCACTCAGCGCAGGAGGCAGTGGTTATTCCAGCCCCGAAAACAACAACACAGATGGAAAACTTCAATGTCAAATCCAGTTTAACTGCTATTGAGAAAAAAACATGTATTTATATAAATCCATGCTAACTATAACACTGCACCCTATATAAGGAATGGCAGTTCATAGCAGGTTCGATTGATGGGATTATTGTGCTCTACATTCTCTTGAAGGATTTGTGTTCGGGTTAGACTGTGTGGATTTCAAACACATTTTGAAAAAGGTTTGGAATCGGAAGGCAAAGGTTTTTCATTACAGATGCATTCATGTTAAAAAAAGAAAAAGAAAAAAGAGCACATGATAAAAACACACAGACATGCATATTCACAGCAAGTATTAAAAAATACGTATGAAAGTGTGAAATCGGTCAGGCGTCGGTAAGGACAGTTACAAAGTCAGGGGCAGCTCAGATACAAGGCTGTTATCTAAACACCAGAACCCGCGGCTGGGTCAGTGCTGCGGGCGGCTGCCATGCAGAAGTGCTGACCACTTCAACTCAGTCTGAACCGGGCCCATCCCAGACTGGGATTCATGTCCCTACTGAACCCCGGTGGAGGGGCGCAGGAGTTACAGACAGGACCAGGAGCACGGTTTAGATCACAGCAGGGGTGAAGCAAGAGCAAGCCCTGCCCCTCTCCAGAGTTAGAGGTCAGCACCTACACTGCAGGCGCACCCTGTGGCTCGGAGGTACTTACTGCTGTGGGACACGGCGCGGTCAGAGGAGGAGGAGGGGGTCTTCTTGGGCAGGGCCCCTCCGACACGGTGGTGTAAGAGGGGGCGAGGATGTGAAGGGGAGCCGGGCTGGTACAGGAAGGAGGGGAACTGGGACAGGTGGGGGCAGCGTGAGTGGACAGGGGCCGGTCTCAAAGGAGCCGTCGGTGCTTTTAAAGAGGTGCGGGAGGAGGAGCAGAGCTGGTTCAGAAAGTAATCCTCCAGGTGGCTGTTCAGAGGGACACAGTTGGGCCCTGGCTGCTTGGAGGGGCCTGTAACCCTGCCGTTCTGGAGAGGGATCAGGGCAGAGCCACCGGGAGGACAGGCTGGGGGCTGGCTGGCTTCATGGGAGGAGGCACCATCACCACCGGGGAGAGGGGGCAGCGATGACCAGGCTCCAGGCTTGGTGGGCAGCAGGGGAGCGTGGGAGGCTCCAAGCGGAGGGGACACGGGACCTGCCTGACGTTGAGACAGGGTCCCCACACCGGGATGCACCGGGAGAAGGCGGAGGCCAGGGAGGTGCTGAGCTGAGAGGCAGCC
This sequence comes from Acipenser oxyrinchus oxyrinchus, assembly GCA_030684275.1. Lineage (NCBI taxonomy): Eukaryota > Metazoa > Chordata > Actinopteri > Acipenseriformes > Acipenseridae > Acipenser > Acipenser oxyrinchus. The sequence continues at coordinate 11,456 of JAGXEW010000874.1, read as the reverse complement.
GGAGCGCTGCTGTGGGGGGGATCGGAGGACTGAGCTGCGGGCTGGAAGGTGCTGCAGCAGATATCACTGTCCTGGTCGCGGGCGGCCCCAGTCCTGCAGTGGCTGTACTCAGGAGGGGGGGAGTGACACTGAGAGGGAGAAGGGGACACTTTGATCTGAAGGGTGGCAACTAAAAAGACAGTAAGACAAGAACAGAAAAACAGACAAGAAAAACAGTCAACAGAGAAAGAAATAAAATGTGAGCACAACGTCATGAGGATGGAAGAAACAGAAAATACGAAAAAAAGAAGCTAAAACAGGAATAGAAAAAGGCAATAGATAGAGGTGGAATATATTTATATATACAGTAAATATAATATGAAAATAAAGATGCTTATTACCCAAAACAAAATCAACAGGTAAATTAAACAAAGAGAAAGGCAAAACAGAATCAGCAAAGGAATCCAGCCATGGGGCTCATCCGCTCCCTCTAATCTCAGTCTTGCACTGCAGACGTAGTCTACAAATCCACCCACAGCTCAGCCAAAACCAGGCTGTGGAGATGACTTCGGACAGCCAGTCACCCTCAGAGCTTTACCACGGGCAATTTAAAGGGCAGCTTCTATTCTACTGCAAAGGGGAACGGGTTCCGTCTGATCCAGACCAGGGTAGCATACTGACTGACTGCAGTCCCTGCCCCTCCCTCTGATCTCTCCCCTCTCCCCCTTGCTCTGGGAGCTGTGCCCCTACCTGATGTGGAAGCTCGTCGGTCCCTCTCCACCTGTGCCTGCAGTTGCTGCTGCTCCATCATCTGCCTTTAAGAAATAAGAAATCCGAAATGAAAGAATCCTCCTGAATCCCTGAGCTGGCTCTGTTACTCGGTCCTTTGTCTGACAGCAGGCTGCACCCTGATTCCACCCAGCTAATGAAGTTAAACCGCTGCACTGACGAAAAGGCACAATCCTGAAAAGGTGTAACCAGGTGTTTCTGTCCCGGCTAGGTTTCTCTTACGTACGTGGCATGAGAGGAGCTCTGTGTTGATAGTTATTGAGAGGAGCTCTGTGTTGATAGTTATTGAGGGGAGCTCTGTATTGATAGTTATTGAGAGGAGCTCTGTATTGATAGTTATTGAGGGGAGCTCTGTATTGATAGTTATTGAGGGGAGCTCTGTATTGATAGTTATTGAAGGGAGCTCTGTATTGATAGTTATTGAAGGGAGCTCTGTATTGATAGTTATTGAGAGGAGCTCTGTATTGATAGTTATTGAGTGGAGCTCTGTATTGATAGTTATTGAGAGGAGCTCTGTATTGATAGTTATTGAGGGGAGCTCTGTGTTGATAGTTATTGAGGGGAGCTCTGTATTGATAGTTATTGAGAGGAGCTCTGTATTGATAGTTATTGAGTGGAGCTCTGTATTGATAGTTATTGAGTGGAGCTCTGTATTGATAGTTATTGAAGGGAGCTCTATATTGATAGTTATTGAGGGGAGCTCTGTATTGATAGTTATTGAGGGGAGCTCTGTATTGATAGTTATTGAGTGGAGCTCTGTATTGATAGTTATTGAGGGGAGCTCTGTATTGATAGTTATTGAGAGGAGCTCTGTATTGATAGTTATTGAGGGGAGCTCTGTATTGATAGTTATTGAAGGGAGCTCTGTATTGATAGTTATTGAAAGGAGCTCTGTATTGATAGTTATTGAGGGGAGCTCTGTATTGATAGTTATTGAGGGAGCTCTGTATTGATAGTTATTGAAGGAGCTCTGTATTGATAGTTATTGAAGGAGCTCTGTATTGATAGTTATTGAGGGAGCTCTGTATTGTTAGTTATTGAGGGAGCTCTGTATTGATAGTTATTGAGGGGAGCTCTGTATTGTTAGTTATTGAGGGAGCTCTGTATTGATAGTTATTGAGGGAGCTCTGTTCAGTCCAGTGTGAAGCAGTGTGATGAGAGTAGGATCACAGTGATTCAGTGATTGAGTTTTAGTGCGGCACTGCCTAGGTGTGTCTGGGTGAAACCTCTCCACTTAGAGAGGCCAGCCTGAGCCCAGTTAGTCAGAGATGGGTGGGGCTTCTAATCCTGCAAACACTGTTATTAAAAAGTCATCGACTACCAGCACCCTGCAAAGGGAAAAACATCAGAACTGGGGCTGCTTTGTTATACACAAAAGCTGAATCTCTCATAGGAAACTGGCACATACGGTCTGTGATGAATTTGTGCTGTTGCTTCATAATAAGTGGCTGTTAACTGATTGGCTTCAATGACCACACAACGCAATTGCATGATTTGAAATATGTGATGAATGGCACACAGCTCCTTGATTTAGTAAGGGACGGGAGAAAAGCTGATTGAAATGAGAGATATCCCTTATAATGCAGCCCTGTCTCGATCGTGCGGCACACGCCAGCTCACCCGCGCAACAGGATATCACAAGCTTTTCACTTCCTGTCCCACGGCACATTTACATAAGAAAAGGCCGTTCAGCCCATCCAGGCTCATCCCTTGTTAGCACACCATTCTCCCCTCCTGGGGGACCTCATTTAAAAGCACAGAATCTAATCTTTTTGATGTTGTGTTTTAGATCTGACTATATCACCTAGTAGGCTCTGCCATGCATATATAACTCTCTGTGTAAAAAAGTGCTTCCTGCCTTCTGTTCTAAACTTACTTTACACAGCTTCCATTTCACTGTGCTTTATCACACTTAGCTGTGCTTCAGCATGCTTTCACTGTGCTTTATCACACTTAGCTGTGCTTCAGCATGCTTTCACTGTGCTTTATCACACTTAGCTGTGCTTCAGCATGCTTTCACTGTGCTTTATCACACTTAGCTGTGCTTCAGCATGCTTTCACTGTGCTTTATCACACTTAGCTGTGCTTCAGCATGCTTTCACTGTGCTTTATCACACTTAGCTGTGCTTCAGCATGCTTTCACTGTGCTTTATCACACTTAGCTGTGCTTTAGCATGCTTTCACTGTGCTTTATCACACTTAGCTGTGCTTCAGCATGCTTTCACTCTGCTTTATCACACTTAGCTGTGCTTTTACTATGGGTAATTTTATAAGGATACAACCAGCCAGCAATGAAACACAGAAACCAATGTGAGGTCCCTTAGCTTGTGCTCCACTCAGTTTCTAACAATAGACACAGTGTTGTCCCTTGATTACGACCACCAGGGACCAGGTGGCAGGGAGAGAGCTTTGTGTATTAGTTAGGCAGCTCATATTACCTTCTCTGCACTTCCACATCGTCTGAAGAGGGCCCATTCTGGACTTGGCGTTGGACAGCTGGACCTGGGAGAAGAGCAAGAGGGATATATACTGGGATAAGGTTATGAGTTTATATATATATATATATATATATATATATATATATATATATATATATATATATATATATATATATATATACTGAACCTGGAAGACAATTCCACAGATTTACAAAATGACACGAAAGGAGGTGGAACCAGAATGCTTGTGTAAACGCACAGGGCCTTTAGAAGCCTAGGTTGTCAGAAGGTGTAAGTGGGGGGGTGATTCATAGCCTAGGCTGTCAGAAGGTGTAAGTGGTGGGGTGATTCATAGCCTAGGCTGTCAGAAGGTGTAAGTGGTGGGGTGATTCATATCCTAGGTTGTCTGCTTAATTGCTCGTTACAGACAACACATACTGAACGTTCCAGATGACATCGATTCCTTCATTAATTTTCACCGGTGCTAAAGCAATGGGCTTGCCCACACTGCCCCAGCTTTTTAAACACAGGCTGCTGATTGATATCCCTGATCTGTTGGTGGTCTTGTGGTGCTCATGATAGTTCTAGAGACTCCCACACTTGATAAGTAACATGCTGGTGTCCGTGACGTCAGCTGTTCAGAACCATCCCTCTCAGTTTACAGGCCCTCCTGCTCCCCACATGACATTCCGTGGAGACCTTCTCAATACACTGAGCAGTGCAGTTCAAATCAATCTGCTGAGTGTTAATGAGCTAGCAGCACAGCAATGGGAGTATTCTAATCAATCTGCTGAGTGTTAATGAGCTAACAGCACAGCGATGGGAGTATTCTAATCAATCTGCTGAGTGTTAATGAGCTAACAGCACAGTGATGGGAGTATTCTAATCAATCTTCAGAGTATTCTGGGCCCCAGTTCTCTATACAGCTCTATTAGTCAGGGTTCCCTCTTCCAGCTAGAGGCAGTTGGTTCAGCTCCAGGGAGCTGCATACTCTGTGTTTCTGGCTGCCTTCCATGCCAGTTCCTTATCCCTGAAGATATCATCTATATCTGGTTTCAAGCCATTTTCTTTGTGGATGTTTTAAAGTGCCCATTCTGCCCCCGGGGAAGGTAATTAAATGTCCTATTATTTAATACCTTCAGTGCTGCACGGATCATATCAGCTATGTTAAAGCTCCGAGCTTCTCATCACCACAGCAAGAAGACTGCTCAACCTCTGAGTCTGCACTCCTGCACTAAGGATGCTGCATTCCATTTAAAACAAGCATAACCCCACACTGCAGCCCACTCACTGGAACCTGCTCCATTTAAAACAAGCATAACCCCACTCACTGGAACCTGCTCCATTTAAAACAAGTATAACCCCACTTACTGGAACCTGCTCCATTTAAAACAAGCATAACCCCACTCACTGGAACCTGCTCCATTTAAAACAAGCATAACCCCACTCACTGGAACCTGCTCCATTTAAAACAAGTATAACCCCACTCACTGGAACCTGCTCCATTTAAAACAAGCATAACCCCACTCACTGGAACCTGCTCCATTTAAAACAAGCATAACCCCACTCACTGGAACCTGCTCCATTTAAAACAAGCATAACCCCACACTGCAGCCCACTCACTGGAACCTGCTCCATTTAAAACAAGCATAACCCCACTCACTGGAACCTGCTCCATTTAAAACAAGCATAACCCCACTCACTGGAACCTGCTCCATTTAAAACAAGCATAACCCCACTCACTGGAACCTGCTCCATTTAAAACAAGCATAACCCCACTCACTGGAACCTGCTCCATTTAAAACAAGTATAACCCCACTCACTGGAACCTGCTCCATTTAAAACAAGTATAACCCCACTCACTGGAACCTGCTCCATTTAAAACAAGCATAACCCCACTCACTGGAACCTGCTCCATTTAAAACAAGCATAACCCCACTCACTGGAACCTGCTCCATTTAAAACAAGCATAACCCCACTCACTGGAACCTGCTCCATTTAAAACAAGCATAACCCCACTCACTGGAACCTGCTCCATTTAAAACAAGCATAACCCCACACTGCAGCCCACTCACTGGAACCTGCTCCATTTAAAACAAGCATAACCCCACTCACTGGAACCTGCTCCATTTAAAACAAGCACAACCCCACTCACTGGAACCTGCTCCATTTAAAACAAGCACAACCCCACTCACTGGAACCTGCTCCATTTAAAACAAGCATAACCCCACTCACTGGAACCTGCTCCATTTAAAACAAGCATAACCCCACTCACTGGAACCTGCTCCATTTAAAACAAGCATAACCCCACACTGCAGCCCACTCACTGGAACCTGCTCCATTTAAAACAAGCATAACCCCACTCACTGGAACCTGCTCCATTTAAAACAAGCATAACCCCACTCACTGGAACCTGCTCCATTTAAAACAAGTATAACCCCACTCACTGGAACCTGCTCCATTTAAAACAAGCATAACCCCACACTGCAGCCCACTCACTGGAACCTGCTCCATTTAAAACAAGCATAACCCCACTCACTGGAACCTGCTCCATTTAAAACAAGCATAACCCCACACTGCAGCCCACTCACTGGAACCTGCTCCATTTAAAACAAGTATAACCCCACTCACTGGAACCTGCTCCATTTAAAACAAGCATAACCCCACTCACTGGAACCTGCTCCATTTAAAACAAGCACAACCCCACTCACTGGAACCTGCTCCATTTAAAACAAGCATAACCCCACTCACTGGAACCTGCTCCATTTAAAACAAGCATAACCCCACTCACTGGAACCTGCTCCATTTAAAACAAGCATAACCCCACTCACTGGAACCTGTTCCATTTAAAACAAGCATAACCCCACTCACTGGAACCTGCTCCATTTAAAACAAGCATAACCCCACTCACTGGAACCTGCTCCATTTAAAACAAGCATAACCCCACACTGCAGCCCACTCACTGGAACCTGCTCCATTTAAAACAAGCATAACCCCACTCACTGGAACCTGCTCCATTTAAAACAAGCATAACCCCACACTGCAGCCCACTCACTGGAACCTGCTCCATTTAAAACAAGCATAACCCCACTCACTGGAACCTGCTCCATTTAAAACAAGCATAACCCCACACTGCAGCCCACTCACTGGAACCTGCTCCATTTAAAACAAGTATAACCCCATTCACTGGAACCTGCTCCATTTAAAACAAGCATAACCCCACTCACTGGAACCTGCTCCATTTAAAACAAGTATAACCCCACTCACTGGAACCTGCTCCATTTAAAACAAGCATAACCCCACTCACTGGAACCTGCTCCATTTAAAACAAGCATAACCCCACTCACTGGAACCTGCTCCATTTAAAACAAGCATAACCCCACTCACTGGAACCTGCTCCATTTAAAACAAGCATAACCCCACTCACTGGAACCTGCTCCATTTAAAACAAGCATAACCCCACGTTTTCTGATTGCCTGTTACTGTTTCTGCTGTGATAGTTATTTACAATGTGCTGCTTCTGAAAAGGCTCCTAAGAGCTGATGTCATTTTGCCCCCTCTGAATGTTGCAGCTACATACTGTATAGTGTCCAATTCAAATGAAGCGCAGCACTAGAGAAAGAGAATGGAAACATATTTGTCACCCTTTAAAAGTTGACACAGTAAATTTGCAAGGTCGTTTCACAGTTTTCCTCCATGCTTTACTCCTGGGGTATACTATGCATTTACCATGGTTTACCATGCTTTTAATATTAATTACCATATGTCTCTGGGCATTACACTGCTTCCCTATGCTTTACCATATTTTCACTGTGCTTTACTGCACTTTATGCTTTACAATGGTACATTTTTATAAGTGAATGGCTGGCTCTTTCTTTTCCATCTCAAATGCAGTTTGACCCTTTGCTCCCTATTTAAACATCGCTGCTGCAGACACAAGCACCTCACAGTAAAGGACCAGCTTCCCAGAGCCTCATTAAATTATAATCAAAAGAAGAATTATTTCAGAGCGGTTTCAAGTCTCACCTGTTTTAACTTGGGGCTGTTGTGTTTATAAAACTGGAGACAAAAAAAAAAAGAATTCTTTACCACTACAAAAAAATGAACAAACCTCAGTGTGACGTCTCTGACATGCAACAAGCTGCTCTCTGAAACACAGCCGAGAACAGACCGGAATGAAATAAGCGAGACTGTCCCGGTAACGCAGAATCAGATACATCTTATATAACAGGCTGCAGAGCGATGACTACACTTATTAGATGATTGATGTACCTCTGAAAATGAATTGGAATGGAACAAATGCAACTCCTCAATGTCATGTGCATCCAAACACAATATTAACTTGCTGCTGTGTGTTTAATTCTTCATCCTCCATCGATGATGTAACGAATGAACCTGGGCACCTTCCCTCTTCTATATACACATACACACGGTACACAAAGAGACTTCATAAAGAACACAAGGGAAGCAAAATCCTGCCACACCTTCTGTATTTGAACCTGCTTCAAACCAATTCAACAATGATACATCGATATCAAACTCTTCAATAAAGTCATACATTTAAACAGAAAGAATCACAAAATCAGCGATTGATTTGAAAATCTGGTGAGCAAAAGCATGATTACACAGTAACTATAACACAAGAGCTGTGAATAAATGAAGGACAATTGCAAAAGCTAGCACATAAAAAAAAAAAAAACATTTCCTACCAACAGTACAGTGAGAGGCAGCTAACGGCACAGACAGACAATGCAGGTAAGAGAATGGAAAGCAGTTAGTTACCTACAGGACATTCTGCAGAGGAAGAAGCGGCTGCAATGGCAAAGGCAGAAGCATTGACATACCCACTCCCTGCTGACCATTGTGTGCTCAGTGCACCCCTACCCTACACAGAGCTCTATACACCTGACTCGTTATTACAAACCACATGAGCCTCTGAGCTGGGATCAGGTTCCGCTGCCTGGAACTAATACCTCACTGCAGCAGGGCAGTGCTCAGCCTGCGTTAAATATTTCAGTGGAGGTCCTTCATCACAGAGACACAGCCTTCTCAGTGACCATGCTCTCCTGTGTGTTACCATATCCACACACCTCTGTGCTTTATCATATCCACACACCTCTGTGCTTTATCATATCCACACACCTCTGTGCTTTATCATATCCACACACCTCTGTGCTTTATCATATCCACACACACCTCTGTGCTTTACCATATCCACACACCTCTGTGCTTTACCATATCCACACACCTCTGTGCTTTATCATATCCACACACCTCTGTGCTTTATCATATCCACACACCTCTGTGCTTTATCATATCCACACACCTCTGTGCTGTACCACACTCTCCTGTGCTTTATCATATCCACACACCTCTGTGCTGTACCACACTCTCCTGTGCTTTATCATATCCACACACCTCTGTGCTGTACCACACTCTCCTGTGCTTTATCATATCCACACACCTCTGTGCTGTACCACACTCTCTTGTGCTTTATCATATCCACACACCTCTGTGCTGTACCACACTCTCCTGTGCTTTATCATATCCACACAGTGTTTGTAGATTTTCTAATATAGTTTACTGGTACATGCAGTACTTTGTTAAGTTCACTTGTGGCTTCCATAGATACAAGAACAATGCCAGGGCCTCATGGTGTGAACTCAGGTTATTAAGCAAGCACCAGCGAACAAATAATCTGAGATATCATTGGAACATAGCTGGCAAGGGTTACTGTTGGGGTACCATTGCACTTCCGAGACTGACAGTCTGACAGGAGGCCAGTCGTCTGAGACGTTTACATGGAAAGATCAGGGTAGAACAGGCTACAGATGCCCCAGCTGCAGCACCACAAACCAGCACCACAAACCACTAGGGTATTAAAAAAAAAAACAGCGGTGATACGCTTTATGAGATAAATGATGTGGCGAGATCACACAGTGATAACATGTTGCCATTGTGATGTCATCATGAACATTCTGGCTCCTCCTCAAAGCTCCAGTGTTTGTGTACGACCTGTGTAACCAGTGTGTGTGTGTGTGTGTGTTTATCACGAGTGTGTTACAAGGCCATTCTCCCTTGGTGTTGTAGAAGGGTAATTCATATAAAAGTGAGATCTATTATTCAATCTCAGATGTACTCGTGAGCCTTCACAGTGGATTCTAGTGACAGCACGTCAGGATAAAGCAGGTTATTTGAGACGGCTGTGTGTGTACAGTCCCTCCCCGCCCCTCTGCTACACAGAGCAGCACTGAGCTGAAACAAGAGCTTGTCCTAAAAGTAACTTCATCTCACCCTAGAGGTCCTCTTCCAATATGGAGAATAGGCTACTGAGTTTAATGAGAATGAGTTGCTGTGCAGTCACGCTCATGTTGCCCTTTGAGAACAGCGATTATCCCTATACATATATATATATATATATATATATATATATACTGTATATATATATATATATATATATATATATATATATATATATATATATATATATATATATATATATATATATACTGTGCATGGCATGGAACTGTGTAAAATCTGAGCTTTATTCAAGCCAGCAGTAAAGCTGAAAAGCTCTCCTCTCTCCTTTTGAATTTGCCCAGTTTAGCCTTTAAAATGGGAAGCACTTGTGATCCATGTCAATGCCCTGCCCCACTCTGATAACAATGGGAAGCACTTGTGATCCATGTCAATGCCCTAAGCCCCACTCTGATAACAATGGGAAGCACTTGTGATCCATGTCAATGCCCTGCCCCACTCTGATAACAATGGGAAGCACTTGTGATCCATGTCAATGCCCTGCCCCACTCTGATAACAATGGGAAGCACTTGTGATCCATGTCAATGCCCTGCCCCACTCTGATAACAATGGGAAGCACTTGTGATCCATGTCAATGCCCTGCCCCACTCTGATAACAATGGGAAGCACTTGTGATCCATGTCAATGCCTGCCCCACTCTGATAACAATGGGAAGCACTTGTGATCCATGTCAATGCCCTGCGCCCACTCTGATAACAATGGGAAGCACTTGTGATCCATGTCAATGCCCCACTCTGATTGTCACTGATGTGGACACTGTCTGAACCTCATCTCCATTGAACTTGTTGTGCTTATTTAAATCATCACATTCCTTCATCCCTGGGCTTGATTGACTGTGCCTGTTGTCTGTAGCGCCCTGCTCCTGGCATCCTTACTGCAGAGACAGTCCAGCAAACAGCACATTGGAGTTGGAAGGGCTGGTCGTATGGGGGTTTCCACAGTGCTTTAATGCACTGTAAGCCTGTCTGTGCAGGTGAATTGTCATGGTTTATTTCTAGTCGTTACAATGGTTTTCTAGTGGAGCAGTGCAATCTCTGCTAGGTGATGCACATGGCATTAACCTCCATAACACAGGAGAGATTTCCAGTGTGTTCCAGTGTGTTCTGGCTATGACCTGCGCTCTCTGTCTATGGAGAAGAGTGCTGCTGTTGCTACCGGCTGGTTGAGTGATTGCTGTAAGTGGCTGTTGAAAGGTGGTAGCGGGTGATTGTTGCTGGTGGCTTGAGTTGTCCTTTCACTATGGCTATTGTGAGAACCTGCTGGATAGGAGCTGTGGGCTAGATTTTGAAAGCTATTTCCTGCATATGGATGTGCATGAAGGCAATTATACTGATGTTAAACAAACATGGTTGATTGTTGAAAAATACAACCTAAACACATACATAAGTGGGTGTGCAGCTGGGTTATAAGACAGTCGAGTAAAACGACTGCAGGACTGCCCAAGAACAGAAAGAGGAAAGGTGTGCATGTACAGCACACTATATGTATGTATATATATATAGACACAGTGAATGCACACAGATCAGATTAAATACATGTCTTCTCTTTACAAAGGAATATATTCTGCACTTACTGCTGAGGTTGATGGTGGTGGAGATGATTGCTCTAGCACGGACTCCCTGGGCCTGTTGTCCAGGCATCTTCTCTTTTTAAACAAAGCAAGCAAGGTTATTTCCTCAGCTTGAGCCTGCAGAGACACGGCAGCAGGTACTCCTTTGTCTTTGTGGTGAAGGACTCCCGGAGTCCGAGGCTGAAGCGCTCATCGGGTGGAAGCAGCGTCTGAACCGATTTCTAACAGGCAGGGGAGTCCTGGGCAGCAGAGCCAGGCCAGCAGCATTCCCCTTCTCTACAGCAGCTGCCAAGGACTCGAGACTCGGGGATATTTTGGACGTGGGCTTGTCCAATGGGGGCTCCGCAGTGAGGCAGGCTGA
>JAGXEW010000873.1:0-44409 GCA_030684275.1 Acipenser oxyrinchus oxyrinchus | reverse complement strand
CTTTGCAGAGAAAGTTTGAACAAAAAATATAATGTAGTATACAACTTTTATAGAAACTTTACCAAGAAAATGTTATGGCTGTGACATTTGGTTTAATTTAAACACCATTATTTTGAAATCACTAAAATATTTTCCTTCATCCCAAGAAAATGTAATATTAGTAACTGGGCAGCAGTGTGGAGTAGTGGTTAGGGCTCTGGTCTCTTGACCGGAGGGTCGTGGGTTCAATCCCAGGTGGGGGACACTACTGCTGTACCCTTGAGCAAGGTACTTTACCTAGATTGTGCCAGTAAAAACCCAACTGTATAAATGGGTAACTGTATGTAAAAAAAATAATGTGATATCTTGTAACAATTGTAAGTCGCCCTGGATAAGGGCGTCTGCTAAGAAATAAATAATAATAATAACTTGGTATTACATACCCAGAGTCAAAATGTGATTTATTTACAAATGTGTGACTAAAACATGTATCTACCATTGATACCTAAAGTGTATGGAAGCTGGACTTCTGAAAATGTTGCTTTTTTAACAGTAATTTTAAATGCCTGTAAAGTAAAGGCACAAAGAGAACAATAATAATACAGCCTGCATTGATAGACACCCTTTAGTTCAAATACAGGGAGAGATGCTTTTGATAAATTATTATTATTTGTTTAATTTAGCAGACGCCTTTATTCAAGGTGACTTACAGAGACTAGGGTGTGTGAACTATACATCAGCTGCAGAGTCACTTACAATTACGTCTCACACGAAAGACGGAGCACAAGGAGGTTAAGTGACTTGCTCAGGGTCACACAATGAGTCAGTGGCTGAGGTGGGATTTGAACCAGGGACCTCCTGGTTACAAGCCCTTTTCTTTAACCACTGGACCACACAGCCTCCTCTATATACAACTTTTTTTTTTCATGGCCGTGGCACTTCTTCATGGAATTGTCCTTATAATGTTTTAACTTATTAAAAACAAGGCTAATTGTTTAGAATGTTACTGCAATTACTGATCTGAGGACACCTCTGTGTGCACAGCAATAACTTGCATAGTATTGATTTGAGGCACCTCTGTGTGCAGAGCAATAACTTGCATAGTATTGATCTGAGGACACCTCTGTGTATACAGCAATAACTTGCATAGTATTGATCTGAGGCACCTCTCTGTGCAGAGAAATAACTTGCATAGTATTGATTTGAGACACCTCTGTGTGCAGAGCAATAACTTGCATAGTATTGATTTGAGGCACCTCTGTGTACAGAGCAATAACTTGCATAGTATTGATTTGAGACACCTCTGTGTGTACAGCAATAACTTGCACAGTACTGTTCATTTAAGAAACAGTCGGAAATGAGTCATGGAAAAGAGATCTACTGAAAAAATTAGTTTAAAAGCAAGTGATCAGCCCTTTTTAATCTGTGAAAATAACAGAGATTCATTGTACTGTAACGCATTCAATTACAATCCTGCCCAGTAACACATTGACTGTTCTGACACACTCAGTTACAATTAGACAATATAAACCCAGTATGAAGCTAATTGAAGTTGAATGAATAAAGAGAGAGAGACCTCTGTAGTACCAGATATCCTGCATCAAAATAAAAACGTGTTTCTTTCAGGTAGCAATATTAAAAACCCAGTGTGGCGTTCCACAGCACGAGTTTGGAACTGAGGTGTTCCTCAGTGTTTTAAATGATACCAGCAGAATAAAACTAGTGAAGGAAGCAAAGCTATACTTCATTGAAAATATGTTTAAACAGTGATTTCAAACACATAGAAAGCATAGAAAGCCAGTTTCCATGCGTGTTCATGTAAGTGTGAAACAATGCGATATACTCAGTATTGACGTTTTGGAAAGCGCTCCTGTTACAATCATTACGGTACACTTGAACGCACTCTCAGTAAGTGAAATAATAATTGTTTAATAATGCAAACATATTTTACCTCGTTTTTAAAATTCACGATCCCGATTGCTAGTCTCTAAACATGCACGACAAAATAGCTACACCGGCAGACAACATTTACCAGCTAGATGCTTTCAAAACAGCCACGCCGCTTCACAAAGACAACACACACATAAAACAACGCGCTCCTACCCACAACAACCCGGCCCTTTCAAAATAATACAATAAAACAGCTTTCTGTAGTTTAAAACACATTGTTGAACTCAATGCAGACTCGCTTACCTCTCTCTCCTCTCCCTCAGTGTCTGAACGGATAAAACAACGCGCTCCTACCCACAACAACCCGGCCCTTTCAAAATAATACAATAAAACAGCTTTCTGTAGTTTAAAACACATTGTTGAACTCAATGCAGACTCGCTTACCTCCTCTCTCCTCTCCCTCAGTGTCTGAACGGATAAAACAACGCGCTCCTACCCACAACAACCCGGCCCTTTCAAAATAATACAATAAAACAGCTTTCTGTAGTTTAAAACACATTGTTGAACTCAATGCAGACTCGCTTACCTCCTCTCTCCTCTCCTCAGTGTCTGAACGGATAAAACAACGCGCTCCTACCCACAACAACCCGGCCCTTTCAAAATAATACAATAAAACAGCTTTCTGTAGTTTAAAACACATTGTTGAACTCAATGCAGACTCGCTTACCTCCTCTCTCCTCTCCCTCAGTGTCTGAACGGATAAAACAACGCGCTCCTACCCACAACAACCCGGCCCTTTCAAAATAATACAATAAAACAGCTTTCTGTAGTTTAAAACACATTGTTGAACTCAATGCAGACTCGCTTACCTCCTCTCTCCTCTCCCTCAGTGTCTGAACGGATAAAACAACGCGCTCCTACCCACAACAACCCGGCCCTTTCAAAATAATACAATAAAACAGCTTTCTGTAGTTTAAAACACATTGTTGAACTCAATGCAGACTCGCTTACCTCCTCTCTCCTCTCCCTCAGTGTCTGAACGGATAAAACAACGCGCTCCTACCCACAACAACCCGGCCCTTTCAAAATAATACAATAAAACAGCTTTCTGTAGTTTAAAACACATTGTTGAACTCAATGCAGACTCGCTTACCTCCTCTCTCCTCTCCCTCAGTGTCTGAACGGATAAAACAACGCGCTCCTACCCACAACAACCCGGCCCTTTCAAAATAATACAATAAAACAGCTTTCTGTAGTTTAAAACACATTGTTGAACTCAATGCAGACTCGCTTACCTCCTCTCTCCTCTCCCTCAGTGTCTGAACGGATAAAACAACGCGCTCCTACCCACAACAACCCGGCCCTTTCAAAATAATACAATAAAACAGCTTTCTGTAGTTTAAAACACATTGTTGAACTCAATGCAGACTCGCTTACCTCCTCTCTCCTCTCCCTCAGTGTCTGAACGGATAAAACAACGCGCTCCTACCCACAACAACCCGGCCCTTTCAAAATAATACAATAAAACAGCTTTCTGTAGTTTAAAACACATTGTTGAACTCAATGCAGACTCGCTTACCTCCTCTCTCCTCTCCCTCAGTGTCTGAACGGATAAAACAACGCGCTCCTACCCACAACAACCCGGCCCTTTCAAAATAATACAATAAAACAGCTTTCTGTAGTTTAAAACACATTGTTGAACTCAATGCAGACTCGCTTACCTCCTCTCTCCTCTCCCTCAGTGTCTGAACGGATAAAACAACGCGCTCCTACCCACAACAACCCGGCCCTTTCAAAATAATACAATAAAACAGCTTTCTGTAGTTTAAAACACATTGTTGAACTCAATGCAGACTCGCTTACCTCCTCTCTCCTCTCCCTCAGTGTCTGAACGGATAAAACAACGCGCTCCTACCCACAACAACCCGGCCCTTTCAAAATAATACAATAAAACAGCTTTCTGTAGTTTAAAACACATTGTTGAACTCAATGCAGACTCGCTTACCTCCTCTCTCCTCTCCCTCAGTGTCTGAACGGATAAAACAACGCGCTCCTACCCACAACAACCCGGCCCTTTCAAAATAATACAATAAAACAGCTTTCTGTAGTTTAAAACACATTGTTGAACTCAATGCAGACTCGCTTACCTCCTCTCTCCTCTCCCTCAGTGTCTGAACGGGTCTGTCTCCCACAGAACGAGGAATATACCAATCACAAAATACAAACTGATCACTGCGGTTTGGAAATTCATCTAATATGAACCGCAAAGGGAATTGTGATACCGGGGATCTTTTAATAAAAATGAATATGACTTTCAATTTTAACATCATAATCGAGCTGTTTGTAGCTCTATATTTTTCCCAGTGAATACAATTTGAATTCAGGTAACCCCTCCCCCATGCCGGAGTTGGTATAGTCCTTTCTTTATCCGGCGGCAGCAGCGTCGATGCAGTGAGTTTTACGCAGATATATAATCTGTGTTTCGTGTAATTATATTGATATTTCCCGTCCTCTTCTTCCGAATGAGATGTTCAAACACTAACGCGATACCCCTGATAATGTTTTTAGATGTATATTAGGTTAATTCAAGTTGAGCGCCGTTGTCACAAACAGATCCACAATGGCGTAGGCATGCGCGCAGTTTCATAGCTTTCTTTTCGCTAGTCTTGGAGGTTCAGTGCGTGTGAACTTGTTTTTGGTAAATACAGCACAGGGTCGCAGAAAGGTCATTCTTTACGAGTAAACTTCCAGGCAGTAACCTCTGCTATTTCTACCACATGCTTTTATTTAGTTTCTCTTAAACTGTATGATTGTCTCCTATTCTTTATACAGGACAGTATTCCTCCCTGCTGTCCAGCGGCACAGATTTAGAATCTTCCTCAGACTGCGCTGCGAACTAAACCAGGCAACAGAGCCGCCTCCACAGCAGCAGAAGAGTCATCAGGCAATGAGACACGCCAAGGAGTGCGCTGCTCTGTGAGACTCGAGGGGCCGCATTATCAAAGCGTTTCCTCCAGGCTTTAATGAACTTCTATTGATTTTAAAAAGGACAACACATCATGTTAATGTTACAACATGAAAAACTAAACACATGGAGAGTGCTGAAGAGGGCTTGAAATACAGTGTATTACTCAGCTGTGTGGTTCTAGTTTTGTAAAATGAACAGGTGGTTTACCTCTTTAAAATAAATAGGAGTTAATTAAAGACTGGCGTAAAAGCTTTGAAAAGATGTCCTGAGGTGTCTTATTGTGATTAAAAAGCGTCCCATTCCACAAGAAAAACCTGAGAGGCGTTAGAAAACTAAAGCTCTTTGAATGAAATGCTTTTTATTATATGAATAACTACCCAGTGGAGTGACAGAGCAGGTTAATAAACTAAATGTATTGAATGAATAATGAAATCAGATCATATATGTCAGAGAGTGAGAGGTTTGTATTAAACAGTCCAGTTACAGTATTTTTAAAAGGGTTTTAGAAACTTTAACCTAAGAACTCATGTAAATGAATTAAAGTCACTCTCTTTTGTATTATTTTATTATTATAAAGATATCACCAGAAACCTTGTTCATCATTATACTGAATGAAAGCAGTGAAGCAGCAGTGTGGAGCTGCACGCTGGGTAGAAGGGCATCACTGGTATGCAGAGCAGAGAAAGACCAGCAAAAGCAACAGGACCAGCTTGCATTGTAGATATTTCAAATATGCCAGAGCAGTCATTTTAAATGCAGTTATCTGTTCATAAGCACAGCACTATGGCAACAGACATCGTGCAGCTCATGTTCAGCACTGACATGAAGGTGACGTCATAAAGGAAAGTGATGTCATAATGTCTCTGGCAGTGAATTTTAAGCAGAATCTTCATTGCAGAGATTTACTCCTGAGAGGTAAGTTCACAGAGTTTCTGTTCACTATTTAGTTTGTATTTATGTATTTATTTATTTATTTATAGAGATCAAAGTAAGACCAAAATACACGCATTGTAATTAAAATGTGTATATTAAAAAGACAATTTCATTATATATATATATATATATATATATATATATATATATATATATATATATATATATATAAGCTTTATTAATAGTATCACTGGGATCTTTAAAATCCATTCTCTCATCTCTTATTAGCTTTACCGAATTCCACTAAGAGCAGAACCTAGCTCTCGCTATTCCTTATCCAAAGCTGCCATCGTGTGGCCATTTTGTAGAACTGTTATTTCTATAAAACTAACTTTTTAAAAAAAATCTGAATACACAACACAGCTCACAGTGACAAGCGGTTGCTGGTGCCCTCTGCTGTTTACAATGGGTAGTACAGGTAATTACTGTTATTTACTTCTTCAGACATCCAGGGAGACTTGCAATTGTTACAAGTTATCACAGTACAAAGTATCACATTATAAAATATCACATTACAGAATATCATAATACAGATAAGAGCAGCTATGAAAGTACCATAAAATCAATTCAAGTAAGAGCATAATAAAGCACACAGTAAATTATAAGAGCGAATTCGACTAAGAGCAGCTAAACCTGATAGTAACTATTTGCTTATATGAGACCAGTAAAAACACGTAGTAAGCATGATAAATGCATGTGAATGATTTCAAATAAGAGCAATTACAGAAAACTGTATTATTTATACACACAGTACTCTCCTGCTTATCTTGCAAATATTCTGTTTGCTGTATTTTAAGAATGTATCTGAAATGTCTATTTTTGCACACAGGTTAAGGTTAATCAGAGTAATTTCAAAGAGCAACTGAGCTGCGTTCACAGATAGATAGATAGATAGATAGATAGATAGATACGGGACAAGTTTATGTGGAGAGAAATGCGGCAGGAATTGTCTAGATGCATTTATAAATACTGCATCAGATCACACAGCTGCACAGGGGTGCGACCCACATCTTAAAAGAAAAAATAAAAGCTGAAAGTTGAAGATATCTTTTAAAAACTATTTCTTTTCAGAAGAAGATTCTGTAGTTTAGGGAGAAGGAGCAGAGCGATAGAGCGATCAGAATGGCGAGTTTTGAATTGATTTGAATACTCATTTTGAATTGATTTGAATACTCATTTTGAATTGATTTGAATACTTATTTGAAGTGATTTGAATACTCATTTTGAATTGATTTAAATGCTCACTTTGAAGTGATTTGAATGCACATTTTGAATTGATTTGAATGCTTATTTTGAAGTGATTTGAATACTCATTTTGAAGTGATTTGAATACTCATTTTGAAGTGATTTGAATGCACATTTTGAATTGATTTGAATGCTTATTTTGAAGTGATTTGAATACTCATTTTGAAGTGATTTGAATGCACATTTTGAATTGATTTGAATGCTCACTTTGAAGTGATTTGAATACTCATTTTGAAGTGATTTGAATACTCATTTTGAATTGATTTGAATACTCATTTTGAATTGATTTGAATGCTCACTTTGAAGTGATTTGAATACTCATTTTGAAGTGATTTGAATGCACATTTTGAAGTGATTTGAATGCACATTTTGAATTGATTTGAATGCTTATTTTGAAGTGATTTGAATACTCATTTTGAAGTGATTTGAATGCACATTTTGAATTGATTTGAATGCTCACTTTGAAGTGATTTGAATACTCACTTTGAAGTGATTTGAATACTCATTTTGAAGTGATTTGAATGCACATTTTGAATTGATTTGAATGCTCACTTTGAAGTGATTTGAATACTCATTTTGAAGTGATTTGAATAATCATTTTGAAGTGATTTGAATGCACATTTTGAATTGATTTGAATGCTTATTTTGATGTGATTTGAATACTCATTTTGAAGTGATTTGAATACTCATTTTGAAGTGATTTGAATGCAGTTTGAAGTGATTTGAATGCACATTTTGAATTGATTTGAATGCTTATTTTGAAGTGATTTGAATACTCATTTTGAAGTGATTTGAATGCACATTTTGAATTGATTTGAATGCTCACTTTGAAGTGATTTGAATACTCATTTTGAAGTGATTTGAATAATCATTTTGAAGTGATTTGAATGCACATTTTGAATTGATTTGAATGCTTATTTTGAAGTGATTTGAATACTCATTTTGAAGTGATTTGAATACTCATTTTGAAGTGATTTGAATGCACATTTTGAAGTGATTTGAATGCACATTTTGAATTGATTTGAATGCTTATTTTGAAGTGATTTGATTGCACATTTTGAATTGATTTGAATGCTTATTTTGAAGTGATTTGAATACTCATTTTGAAGTGATTTGAATGCACATTTTGAATTGATTTGAATGCTTATTTTGAAGTGATTTGAATACTCATTTTGTAGTGAATGATACCTGATGTTCCAGGGACAGCCTCTTGTGTCTCCACTCCAACACTATCACTATCAATAGCATCTTCCAGTGCTGTTAGCAGATTTGGTATCCTTGACTTTATTAGGCTGTAAATCTGGAGCAGAGGTTGTGCAGGCTCTCCAGATGAATGCTGCTGCCATTGCTTTGTAACAGCATTGCGTGGCTCTGCTTTCAGCCTCTTCCACAGATAGTGGTGTAGCGCACAGCACTTATACAAATCTGTTAAAGAGAATGTAGTTCTGGGATTTTAAAATGGCATCAGAACTACATTTCCCAGTGCCTAGTGCTCCTAATGAAGCCAGCAATGACAACCATCTGGGTCAATTGCGATGAACTTGTGGATTCAGTACAGAGCTACATACTAAGCTGCGGAGCAGCTAATCATAATCTACTTCAAACAAAAGATGGAGGCATTGTTGCTAAAAGTCCCATTTCCAAGTATTGAAAATGCCTGTTCTGTCTTCCATTCCTGATTCTGCAGTTTATAAATCCTCCATCCCGATTCTAACTTCCATGCAGTCGTGTGAGATTGCTGTTTAAAATCTCACAACCTTGCAATCTAAAACACTACAAATAATAACGACTTGAAACTACAGATCGATTAAATATCTAACGAGAGTGCATTTCCCAAAATCATAAATAATAAAAAGTTATAACAAACTTGTAACAGCGGGGAACATTTTACAGGAAAGCGTAGAACTGAAATGGGCTTCAAAGCAACATCAAGTTAAACATGTAAAAACTATTTGTATAAACCACAGAGCTACACAATACTTAATGACAAAATATATGTTTGATTGTACATGGATCGCTTGTATGAGCAGACAGCAGTTTAAAAAGCTGCTCCAGTCATGGTATATATAAGAAATGTAGAAACAAGGACATCTACGGTATTTATTACTGGATTTTTAAAATGAAATTGTTTATTTACAAGGCACTGAACATCATTTAAAACAGCATTTAATACAGACAGCAAAGCATTTTTAATATAGATTTTATTTGGTTTAGTAGTCTTGTTGTCAATCAACAAATTGATATTAAAAACACAGAACCTGCGTTTGTTAATAGAGTACCCGAGAGAGAGAGAGAGAGAGGGCAGTATTAAACACATCCTGAGCAGAAATCATCTCGTTAAGAAGCAATGGTATGCAGCCCATTACATTCCTAAAAGCTCTCTGGTGCCCCCTGCTGGAAACAGTACTGCTTTACACTGCAAGCTGCCCGCATGATAACTGCAGTACACTGTGCTGTGTCTTGAGGTGCCGCAGATTCACCGTGGTATCGGGGAAGCTTCCACAGAACCCACTGCAAGAGGCTGAGCAACGCATGAGAAAGGAAAGAGAAACGTGCCTTCATAATAACAATCTATTTAATATATTACTAATGTGACGAAACACAATCCGAATGCTCAACAAGACCATGAATACAAGATGTACTCGTTCATATTTGAGTCTGTGAGCTTTTGATCTGAACACATTGTGATTCGGGGTGACCCTGTTTATCAAGCAGGTTTATTCTATTGTTTTCAGTAAATATTTCTGTATTTAGTCAAATGTCCTCCTGTTGTTTAGATGTCCCCAAGTGTCTGCAATTCTGAGAATGTTCTCGAGTTCTGCAAGAGCCTGCAACTGACTTCACTTCTTCACACACTAAGTGCAGGGAGAGGATTACACACCTGTGTGAATTTTATGGTGTCTTTTAAGGTTTCCAAACAGGCTGAATCTCTTCCCACAAACAGCACAGTGATAAGGTTTCTCTCCTGTGTGAATTTGATGGTGTCTTTTAAGGTCTCCTAACTGGCTGAATCTCTTCCCACAAACAGCACAGTGATAAGGTTTCTCTCCTGTGTGAATTGGATGGTGTCTTTTAAGGTCTCTTAAATGGCTGAATCTCTTCCCACAAACATCACAGTGATGAGGTTTCTCTCCTGTGTGAATGGCCTTGTGTTTTTTAAGGTATCCTAAGTGACTGAATCTCTTCCCACACTCAGTGCAGTGATAAGGTTTCTCTCCTGTGATAATGTGCTGGTGTGAATGAAGATTTCCTAACTGTGTGAAACTCTCATCACTGGTCTGTATGTGGGAAGGTTTCTCTCCTGTGTGAATGCGCTGGTGTCTTTTAAGCAGTGATATATGATTGAAACTCTTCCCACAATCAGCCCAGGAAAACGTAGTCCCTCCTGTGGGATTTCCCTTGTGAGTTTCAGGAGCGTCTAATTGACAGGAACTCTTCCCACCTTTAATAGAATGAGGCAAGGTCTTCAAGTTGCCCTGGGTTTCAGAATTGTTAAAACATGCAGAATGTGGCGTCTCTGTACTCTCCACAGTAAGTGAGTGTCTGTCTTGTAAAGAAGGGATTGTAACTGAGTGAGTTCTCAATGTCTTCACATACTCTTCTTGGGGTGTCGTTTCTCTGTGTTTCTTGCACTGTGGTTTGCCTCTAGAAGAGTTTTTGCACTGGGGTGATGGAGTGGAGTCGTGTTCTCCTTCATCTACTTTAGAAGCTAAAGAAAGAAAGAGAAGAGAGACAAAGGTTATTGTACAGCATTCTTCCACATGCACTGTTCTGCAGGGCTTCTTGTCATAAACATGACAATAACAACACAGCAATGCTTACTGTGAGACACACAAGAGTGAAATGTGCTGCTGAGAGCAAACATTACAGTCCCTGGGATAGTTGTAGTGAGATGAGCTTTTAAAAATGATATTGTATTTGAATAAAGTGTAAGAAATAAAATAAGACTGATGGGTCACACAATACGGGTTCACTCTCATTGTGGCGATGCTGCTGCACACTCTCCACAGAAATGCTCTACTGAAATGTTTCTTCTGGGGACGCTAAGCAACCCGACTGGATGTGACATCACCCAGTGATGGGACATGTGATCCCTGCAGCTCTGTAAAGCTGTGGGAGCAGCACAACTGCCAACAGTCTACCAGAAATGGGGAAAGGCACAGATCTAACACAGGGGTGTCCAAAGCTGGCCCTTCCACTCCTGCTCTTTGTTCCAACCCTGTTCTAAGTTGTTTAAATGAACCAATTAAAGCTCCATCCAGGCACAGGAGCAGCACTTTATATAACTGAACCTGTTCAATGAGGAGTGGAATGGCCTCCAGGAACGTGATTGGACAGCTCTGATCTCACAGCATTCTAAAGAGGCGTGGCAGTGGCTGCACATCTAGCGTGATTGGACAGCGCTGATCTCACAGCATTCTAAAGAGGTGTGGCAGTGGCTGCACATCTAGCGTGATTGGACACCGCTGATCTCACAGCATTCTAAAGAGGCGTGGCAGTGGCTGCACATCTAGCAGGTGCCTCAGGAGCAAGCACAGTGATGTCCTTGTTGACATAGTGGTTGGGCAGCTCCCCTTGGTTAAAATATGAATCTCAAGCACACTGCTGGTGTTCAGTACCAGGTTCTGCAAGATGAATAGGCAGCTCAGTGCTGCTTGTTTTGTAGAATTACCTCCAAATCCCAGATCACATTCAGATGGAGAATCATCACACAGGTTGGATCCCAGCTTGTTGTTCTCCTCAAGTGTACAGACATTATTTTCAGTAGGAAGTTCCTCTGCGATGGGGACATATTCCTGTTCTATGAATTCCTCTTTAATAGGAACACATTCCTGTTCAGGGACGTCTTCATCTTTAACACATGGCAGCTCTGTAACCTGTATTAGACTTGCACACCACTCCTGCTCAAAGGACTCCTCTTGTGTGTAAACTGCTTCTATCTTTGGCCCCTCCTGTGCTTCAGATTCAGGGATAGCGTGGCTCTCTATGGGATCTGTGGGAAACAAAATTGTATAAAATTACAACTCTTACTTACTTGCTAGGTTCCTCTACAAAGCCAGCCCCTTGTCAGAATGACTGAATAGATTCAATTCTTTTAGCCTGTCTGCATAAGACATGCCTTTTAAACCTGGGATAATTCTGGTTGCTCTTCTTTGCACTCTTTCTAGAGCAGCAATATCCTTTTTGTAACGAGGTGACAAAAACTGAACACAATATTCTAGATGTGGTCTTGCTAATGCATTGTAAAGTTTTAACATTACTTCCCTTGATTTAAATTCAACACTTTTCACAATATATCAGAGCATCTTGTTGGCCTTTTTTATAACTTCCCCACATTGTCTAGATAAAGACATTTCTGAGTCAACATAATGTCACTGGGTCTAAGAGCTATTTCTCTTATTTTATTGATTTATTTTTAATTAATAGTGTTACTTTACCCTGTTTTTAACTCCCAAATTAAAACACATTTTTCCTCGCAGCAGGAAACCACACAACAGCTGAGGACAACAGAGGCAAGTCTCAGCAAAGTGTCTGAGGAATGTCTTTCTGTGAACTCATACTGTATTGTGATCATGGTTGGGATGGAAACTGTCAACACAGAATTCAAGTTTCAATGTGTCAAATACAACAAGCAGACAAGGGGCTGCAGCAGGAGAGCTGCTTATTCTCAAAGCAGCTTCATGGAAACAAGTGATTTACACAATTCTGACTCTTCAAAGTGCAGCAACATGTTTTTTTGTACAAACTCCACCTGTGTAATAATCATTAGTAACATCATCAGAAGCTTACTTGTGCAACGTCATGTGAACTGTAGATATACATCCAATCACATCCCTTCTAGTATTACAATACATTTGTACTGGTGTGGCTCTCCCTATTGCATGCATCCTCTGCTCTTAAATAATACCTTGTATTAGTAAGTGTCTGGGTTTGAAACAATATGACCGATCGTTTCCTAATTCTGTTATAGCCTGTATTAGTAAGTGTCTGGGTTTGAAACAATATGACCGATCGTTTCCTAATTCTGTTATAGCCTGTATTAGTAAGTGTCTGGGTTTGAAACAATATGACCGATCGTTTCCTAATTCTGTTATAGCCTGTATTAGTAAGTGTCTGGGTTTGAAACAATATGACCGATCGTTTCCTAATTCTGTTATAGCCTGTATTAGTAAGTGTCTGGGTTTGAAGCAATATGACCGATCGTTTCCTAATTCTGTTTACCATCAGCTGAACAATGTACTTTATTTATTTTATGGTTAGAATTTTTCTAACATACAAACTGCAGCTTCATGCTGTTTTGAGCAAATTATATATTTTAATAGAATTCACACTGTTATAGTATAATATATACTGCACCACTATCCATTCTTAATAATACACACTGTTATAGTATAATATATACTGCACCACTATCCATTCTTAATAATACACACTGTTATAGTATAATATATACTGCATCACTATCCATTCTTAATAATACACACTGTTATAGTATAACATATACGGTTACATGACATAACAGCGAGTCTAAACCACACCGACATCACCACGAGGGACATTACCATAAGAGTCTGCGAAGTTCACAAACGCGTCACTTACCAGGAGCTGGGACACACGACGCAGTCAGAGTGGGCTTCACTACAGATTTTCTGATTGGAGACGACTAAAGTTTTTTTTTTTTCACTGTTTCATCATAACTAGACTGGTAAATACGATCAGTAAAACCTCCGTTCAATAAAAGCGTGTTTCCACAAGCATTTTTTATGTATTTGGGCTGCATATTTTTTTTCACTTGTTGCATAATAATATTCAGCACGTGTTTTGATTATATATATATATATATATATATATATATATATATATATATATATATATATATATATATATATAATTACTCCTCCACAGGACATCTGGGATTGGGCTAGGACTATATAAAGAAGGACAGGACAGTCAATCCCATGATGCAGTTCGGTACTCAATTACAGGCGCCATTTGTGGAGCCCACTCAGTACTGAATACATTGCGATGATGCTGTGGTGCAGCCCCAGGATATACCGGTATTATTTTTTAATAACAATACAAAATATCGTTAATATAAAGTGTCTGGCTCTTATTTATGCTTGATTATGTCAAGTAACATTTTGCCAGGGCGAGCCTGAATAAGCTAAAAGCATTGTGAGCACGCTATTATTTCTAGTACTGCTGTTAATCAGGGTCTGTACACTATGTCTAATAAAAGGCTCTATTAAAAGACCCTCACAAATACATCACAGAGGTATTTACATTCTAAAGCTCTGCAATATGGTCTGTGACTGTCTCAGCGGGACTCTATATACTTTACCAGAAGGAGTCTCAGCGGGACTCTATACACTTTAACAGAAGGACACCGTGTAAGTCTCTCTAATTACAGACTGGTTAAGACTCACCAATATAGTACTTTCTTAGTTTGTAGAATACCTATTTAAATATGAATTAGACTAGGCTAGATGCACTACGTTCTTATAATCTATAAAATAACACAATGCCTCAATTAGACTGCTTATAACCAATATTAGGACAGAGCTGTGCTATTAACAGCGCTTATAATAATCAAACACTTTAAAACGTGTCTGAAGAGAGATTCGAGCCAAGATCTTTCCAGTAGAAGGTGGTTTGAGGTGTTGGATTGACCGAGCAATACCACACAATAAAACCAATCTTACCTTGAAATATGAAAGGTTGTTTAATGTCTGCATCTGCAGCGTTTATACCCCCTCGCAGGGCTTTCAGCTCGCTCTCTGATGTTTCCAATCTCAGCTTCAGGCTTTCATTCTCTCTCTTCACTCCAGACATTTCCACTCTGAATTCAGTGAATTTGCTGCGGACAGCTTCAGTAATCGCGCACACGACGCTGTCTAGAGCCGCTTTCACTGCGGGCTCGACGGTCGAGGCGAGCTCGTCTTGAAACAACGACACGGAGACACTCACCTCCATCTTCACTGGTTTAGTTTGAGACTAAACAACGACACGGAGACACTCACCTCCATCTTCACTGGTTTAGTTTGAGACTGGTCTAGCGGAATCCTCTTTGCATTCAGAAACACCGCCTGCGGTTTGTATTTAGTAGGTTAGATTTGTTTTTATCGTAGCCTTCCCATTCAAATATATGCATCCCACACAGACTTTGCAAGCAGTAGCAAACCTTTCTATTTCTGGTAGTGAAATGAAAGCGTCCCTAGCAGAAGGCGCGGCTGGGTGGAGCCGCCGCGTATTATTGGCTTTGGTCTCCCTATGGAAGCCAGGGCGGGTCGAGGAGGTTCTGAAACTGGATCGCAGAGTCTCCATGTCGGCTCTTTGAGCGCTGTGTTGGATGCTCACACTGCGCGAGATCCGGAATGGAGGGAGATTCGGCGTCTCTGCGTTCTCATGCGCGCGCGCTGAGAGGACAGGGTGAAACATCTCGGCATTTTACTTACTGAAAGTTACGTTTGCTTTTTTATTGGCATTTATTCGTATTATTATTATATTTATTTGTAATATTTGACAATGTTTTTTGTATCATAAATGGTTGTATTTTATTTGATTGCTCTTCACGTGATTACATAAGAACTTTTGCAGTAAATATAAAATACATTAAATAGTGTTTAATTATATAACAGCTTATATGATCACAACTGTAACGCAAACGTTATATTAAAATTGTAACTTTTCAAATAAAAAAATGTTTATAACAAACAATAAGTTAGAAGTATAGTCTGGTAATAATTTCTACACATATTTGTGGATAGTCATGTTGATGTTTATAGTCTTGCTATCCTTATATATGGATCACAATCAGGGAGTTGTCATGGTTACACATGCAGTAGCAGACAGAAGTATTGGCACCCTTAAATAAATAGATCATTCAAGACGCTTTTTTTAATTATTGAATTGTTGTCAAATGTGGTTAACATTAAGGTTGCTATAAGCCTTTGTGTTTAGATGACGTTGCACAGTTATTTCATGCACTGCCCTGCCAGATGTTTCTTTAAATCCTTGGCTGTTAATGGTGGATTTTTGCGCGCTGCTTGAACAATTCTTTATGCTATAGTCGTAATCTTCCTGGGATGTCCACTTCTTTACATCGTTTCAGCTGAATTAGTCTTCAAATACTTCTTGATTATTGTGGATTTTTGTTTTACAATTTTTTCCCCACAATGCTCTTTATCGATTCCCCTGCTGCTGTAGTAGTTACTGTAACAAGTGCTTTTCTCACATCTAGATCCAACTCCTTTCTTTTGACTATGCTGTGCTAAGTGCACAAACTACTTTGCTTCAGTTTCTGTGCATGTTTTACAGCTAATGGTTTTTTTTATAATATTGCTAAATCGATAACTAGTGGTTTCTAATTGATGAATAGTGTTTTAACTAGCTCAATTAAGACAAACCTTAACTTACAAAGACTTTAATTGAAAATGTGCCAATAAGTTTGTGATCAACAAATACTGTTATTTACTCCAATAAGGCAGTATGATTAATATAGGTTATACAGTAGCTTCAGTGTATATTGTGAGAAATATTTAGGGAATGTCAAAAATTAAAGGAATGAACAGGTCAAAAGATTGAATCTTTAGCATTATTCATGCATGGTCTTGCACTAAATCTGCAAACAAATTTCTCTTAGTTTAACCATATAACTTGTCATTAAAAAATGAAGAAATACACCCTCATGGTATGTGTTGCCACTTCCTACAGTGTTTGTCAGATCATTGGCATCATCCTGGAATGGAGCCTGTCATTTCTCAAAGCAGGTCTGCAGATTGGTTGTTGTTCCTTTGTTATCAGTAATACTGTATATGCATTTGTTAAATATGTATGAAGCCAAATTATATCATGTGCTATAAAATAAGAATGTTTCTTTCATAACTTCAAACACTCAAAAGTACAAATTTGGAACTAGAAGCAATGTGATTGTTAACCACTACATATTGTCCCTGACTTTAGTGTGTATAATTCAGGCTCTTAACTAATGAAGCATACAGGATGTCAGATTTGTGTAAATGCTAGAGTAAATGTCAATCTAGATCTGAGCTGTCCAGCCTTAGTGCTGATGAACCCTTAACAGAGCACTGCTTGGCGAGCAGAAATCTGAACTCAATCATTTGTGTATCAGGTGTAGTATTCAGAACCACAAAGACATTCACAAAAAAGGCACAACATGTTGAAAAATGTAACAAACTTTATTTTCTGTATCCTTCATAATAAAACAAGTACATGATCAGATTGCATATTTCCACTGTAACGTGCTATCCAGGACTTATTGAGTAAGCATTAGTGAAAAAAAACAAACTATACTGCAGGTCAGCTTTGGTAAAAAGCCCCCTCACCACGTCAAGGTCCTGACCGATGGAGTGGGGTGTTAGGAGCAGGTTTAACAGAACTTTAAAATGCAGGAGCAGGTTTAACAGAACTTTAAAATGCCTTCTCACATAACCCACCAAAAAGGAAGGACTTTAAAGAGACTGCCTGTCTAAAAATGACATAACCAATTTATAGTGATATGTGTTATCAGTAAATCATATGGACATTAACTTTTATAGAATGTCATTGTCTAATATCAGTCAATAGGAATGGAAATCAAATTTGAAATTGAAGCATTAATGTCTGAAACATGGACACGTAAAATGTGAAGTTGTTTATTACTTCAGAATTACATCTACTGTACTTTTATATCATGTTACATCCACCTTATTTGGCACAATTTCTCTTCAATACAGTGAATCAGCACCTCCCCAGCTGGTTCAATATAACTACATTAAACAAGGTGGGTGTTAGAACTGACATCCAGTTTACTTTGGATATTTCTGCCCTGGAAATACTCAAGTCAGGCAATAATTCAGTAGCTCAGAAACTAAGACTACCATACCAGTTAAAAATGAAAGATTAGAAATAATCAAATTTAAGTGCTAAAACATATACAATATTTCTCCAAATCAACAGGTCTCAATACATGCTCCCTTGAGAAAGATATGTACAGCATATCGAAACGTTGAGCAGCTGGCTCTTTGATATATATATACTGTATATATATATATATATATATATATATATATACAGTACTGTGCAAAAGTTTTAGGCAGGTGTGAAAAAATGCTGCAAAGTAAGAATGCTTTCAAAAATAGACATGTTAATAGATTATATTTATCAATTAACTAAATGCAAAGTGAGTGAAAAGAAGAAAAATCTAAATCAAATCCATATTTGGTGTGACCACCCTTTGCCTTCAAAACAGCATCAATTCTTCTAGGTACACTTGCACAAAGTCAGGGATTTTGTAGGCATATAGTCAGGTGTATGATTAAACAATTATACCAAACAGGTGCTAATGATCATCAATTCAATATGTAGGTTGAAACACAATCATTAACTGAAACAGAAACAGCTGTGTGGGAGGAATAAAACTGGGTGAGGAACAGCCAAACTCAGCTAACAAGATGAGGTTGCTGAAGACAGTTTACTGTCAAAAGTCATACACCATGGCAAGACTGAGCACAGCAACAAGACACAAGGTAGTTATACTGCATCAGCAAGGTCTCTCCCAGGCAGAAATTTCAAGGCAGACAGAGGTTTCCAGATGTGCTATCCAAGCTCTTTTGAAGAAGCACAAAGAAACGGGCAACGTTGAGGACCGTGAGACGCAGTGGTCGGCCAAGGAAACTTACTGCAGCAGATGAAAGACACATCATGCTTACTTCCCTTCGCAATCGGAAGATGTCCAGCAGTGCCATCAGCTCAGAATTGGCAGAAAACAGTGGGACCCTGGTACACCCATCTACTGTCTGGAGAAGTCTGGTCAGAAGTGGCCTTCATGGAAGACTTATGGCCAAAAGCCATACCTCCGACGTGGAAACAAGGCCAAGCTGACTCAACTATGCACGAAAACACAGGAACTGGGGTGCAGAAAAATGGCAGCAGGTGCTCTGGACTGATGAGTCAAAATTTGAAATATTTGGCTGTAGCAGAAGGCAGTTTGTTCGCCAAGGGCTGGAGAGCCGCACGTGAATGAGTGTCTGCAGGCAACAGTGAAGCATGGTGGAGGTTCCTTGCAAGTTTGGGGCTGCATTTCTGCAAATGGAGTTGGGGATTTGGTCAGAATTAATGGTCTCCTCAATGCTGAGAAGTACAGGCAGATACTTATCCATCATGCAATACCATCAGGGAGGCATCTGATTGGCCCCAAATTTATTCTGCAGCATGACAACGACCCCAAACATACAGCGAAAGTCATTAAGAACTATCTTCAGCGTAAAGAAGAACAAGGAGTCCTGGAAGTGATGGTATTGCCCCCACAGAGCCCTGATCTCAACATCATTGAGTCTGTCTGGGATTACATGAAGAGAGAGAAGCAACTGAGGCTGCCTAAATCCACAGAAGAACTGTGGTTAGTTCTCCAAGATGTTTGGGCCAACCTACCTGCCGAGTTCCTTCAAAAACTGTGTGCAAGTGTACCTAGAAGAATTGATGCTTGATGCTGTTTTGAAGGCAAAGGGTGGTCACACCAAATATGGATTTGATTTAGATTTTTCTTCTGTTCACTCACTTTGCATTTAGTTAATTGATAAATATAATCTATTAACATGTCTATTTTTGAAAGCATTCTTACTTTACAGCATTTTTCACACCTGCCTAAAACTTTTGCACAGTACTGTATATATATATATATATATATATATATATATATATATATATATATATATATATATATATATATATATATATAATATTAATTTTCATTCTTTCTTTCTTTTTTACCTTTCAAGACGAATGTACTGGCTTTCCTTCTGATACCTCTCTTCTATTCTTGTTTTTTTTCAGGATACTCACCTGTGCTGAGGTAGCGATATACTGCTATCAAGTGATCCATATCAATTGGTAAATGTACTTTTCTGAGGGAAAAAAATGCACATTATTACAAATTTCTACTGTAAAAAGATAAATTATTTGATGCAGATTCGTTTCTCTGTGTAGACAAGTGTATGACAGCGTCAATGAACTCCAAGTGTCAAGTCACATGACGGGGGGGAGAAATTTGCCATGACACTGGCACAAAACTTATATGAAAAACACCAGTTTTTTTTAAAGTGCTGTAGCTGAAAAACAACTGGACAGAATAACACAAAACTTGTAGAAAAAATTCAGCCTACCAATCAGACCTGGAATCCAAAACGGCAGGCAGATTGATTGAACTTAACCCCACTTTTGGAGCTGTACAAAATAGGATCTTATAATGGAAAGAACCCTTAACTGTGGCAGGACCCGGTCATGCAAGCTATATGTTATGCTCAATGTCTGTATTCGGTCATTCACCATTTATCTCTTTAACAGTTTTGAAATATTACCATTAATTTAACTAATTTAGCTTTTCACTATGAATGTACAAATACGTATTATAGTTGTAAAACAGACTTTTTTATGAATTGCGTCGCAGGATTGCAGCTTTCTTATTGACAAACACTTTGCTGTGATGTTTACTGATTTTATAGGCTGTAAAGGCTTGAATCACTTGATGTTAAAATCATTCTATATTAATTTTTCAGGGCACTTTTTTTCTCATTGTTTTTTGGGGAGACTTTGGAAAACTTTCTCTCGTCAAACTAAAGCAATATTCTGGTAATAATAATAATATGCTGTGTCTCTGTTGATATTAGAACAAGCTGCTCCGTCGTCCACAGACACAGACACAGACAGTCTCACTCTCCATCAGTCAGAGTAAGTCCGTTATTTTTTAAAGGGCAAAGTTGACGTCAAAGGCCTTGCCCTCGCGGCCAAGGTGGCGAATTACAATTTGTCTTCTGAACTTGGGCGATTCGGATTCGGCTAAAAACACGGATTAAAGTCAGTATATATATACTGACTTTAATCAAAACACTGATTAAAGTCAGTGTGTGTGTGTGTGTATATATATATATATATATATATATATATATATATATATATATATATATATATATATATATATATATATACTGACTTTAATCCGTGTTTTTAGCCTCGAATCCAATCACGGTAAAAATATCCTTTTTACACCCAAAATATCATTATGTAAAGTAACAACTTTGAAAATGACAGGACATTTTCAGATTCCTTTGCCTATCACCTTTAAATACAATAAAACTGCAAAACACAAGCCAAGTTAGAAGAAATAACTCCTGATATTTATCTACCTATATAGTGAGAATATCTACCTACCTGTTTTTATTTCTGTCTATCTATATCGATAGAGATCTCTATTTGATGTATTAAAAAAAAGCGAGTACATTTAAGAACAATGCACAAAGTCCTTTTCTTCACTAAATGTTAGGTTTATTTTAACATGCAGGGAATCAGGTCCCAGATACAGAACAAAACAAATTCAAAGTTTTTACAGTTTACAGGACATTAAATACCCTGTTGTACAGGGCGTTTCCACTACCCTGTTCCGGGCACTTAACCAATAGGACAGGGACAACGTTCTGTGCTTACACCTCTTTCTTAGTACTGTGTGTGTCATGTTTTTGCGTTGTGTGCAAAAGATATGACTAGTGTCATGTGCTGAGGTAGCCTTGAAGATTGCTTGTCAGTATAAAATGAATGTTTTCCAACATGTTATTCTTAGGATGTTAGCTCGCTATTGTCATGTTCTCTTGGGTGTTTCAGTTTCCTCAGCCATCGTTTGTAAGAGAAGTTGCTGTTGGCTTGATGCCCAAATGTGTGGATTTGCCGATCTTCCTGTTTTTCTCAAGAATATGCAACTTGCAGTCAATTGTTGCCTGCTTGCAATAAATGCCGGGCAAGTAAGCTGTAGGCCCAGAGTCTGTGACTCTAGCCCTTATGAATTGTCAGCAGTGTGTGCAATTTGGAACTAGCAGTATGCTATCCCCAATGTTAGTCACCTTTCAGAAACTAACAGAAGTGTAGCTGTGCCAGTCTGCATGCTTAGCAATCTGCTACACAATACTTATTTAATGGTTAATCCATGTTCTCCAACACTATTTATCATTATTTTTTATTTATTGATTGGTTGATTATAAGTAATGGTTTACATTTGGTACATGAACTATGAGAAGGAATTATACAAGGCACTTCAAATGAGACTCTTTTAAAATGAAACACGATAATTCTAGTTCTGTTTAAATTGTGGTTCCTTGAAATTCCTCTCAATGAGTATTGACAATATCTGAAAAGACAGCAGGATATGTGTCTGAGAGTCAGAGAAATCCCAGTAACATGAAGCCGGTCAGAGATAGAAGGTAGAGGACTGGTGGGATGGAGGGCAGGTGTCTGTCTGTGCAGGGAACACAAGCAGCACACACATCAATCACACATGTTTATTTATTAAGTTTTAATATAATTGAAAGAACAGTGAAGATATTAACACTCTTAAATTGTACTGTAAAGCAGAATACAAAGTTCATTTTTAACAAAACCATGCTAATAATAATAATAATAATAATAATAATAATAATAATAATAATAATAATAATAATAATCAGAAAAAAAGACATGCACAGAAAACTTTGAACTCTTAACATGTTTACCCCAATAGCCCCCATGAAAATACATTAGATTCCATTTTATCTGATTAAACGAAATATACGAGCACATTGACACGAAACAATGTTACATTTTATCATGCTGCTGAAAAGCTGAAATGAAAATGTGAACCAGAAGCAAAGACAGATGAAGTTGAATCATTGCTGTTTATAGTTCAGGTGAAATCATTGAATAGTCAAACAACTGAATGTTTTAAGATGAGAAATTAAAACTTAAAAATAATTCGCTACTTGGCTCTTAAAATTGTACAATTGTATCCTATAAATTCTAGCTATTTCAACTAAACTGAAAGATTGTTTGGAAAATATTTGAAAAGAGAAACACTGTTAAACACATCCATAAAAACAAATGAACAGCCAGTTTCATAAACCCAGTCATTACTAATAATCATCTCTCTTTCACTTCATGTCTGCCAGACACACTGACCTCCATGTGGAGGAGAATCAGTTCAAACTGGAATGTGGAATTCAATGAGAATTCACTGCACTGGTTCTCAGTGTTCTCTGATATATTCTCAATACGCAAAGCTGCCCTTATGAAAGGTATAGCGCTATGCTGCCTGTGAGAATTGAGCAAAACTCATATCATTGTTCTTAAATGGAACTTCTTGTTATCTGGGTTTCTGCTGACATTGGTAAAGTGAAGAAGATACGCAGATGTTAACTATTAATGTGCTGTGTCTCACACCATGCATCATGCTAGGGAAATAAGACCAGATTTGGGCAAGGAAATGACATAAGCTAGCTCTATATCTGTGCTGTACGAAGTAATTTCTTTTCTTAGAAACCAACATCTCTGTGCAATGCCAGCTCAGAAAAGAGCCAACATCTCTGATGCCATGAAAGCTCAGCTTGGCTCAGAAGTAAATAACATCTACACTGATGCCAGCTCAGAACAACTTGTATGTGAGATCACTGATACATCACCTTTGATTTGCTTTGTTCCTGTTTGCATTTTTATTCCTGAATAAACTATTTCTGATTAACTTTACCTGAAGAAGATTAATTATTTTAAGAAGAAATCAAACCTCTTACAATGGTTAACCATAGTAAATATTTATTATGGTATATCATGGTATTCCCATGGTACAGTATAGTAAAGCAGTGAAAGCATGTTAAAACCATGGGAAAAGTAAAGCCATGGGAAGTGTGAAAACACTATGATAAATTCACCATGGTAAACTTGCATTCGGGTATAGATATTGAAGTGTGAAAACACTATGATAAATTCACCATGGTAAACTTGCATTCGGGTGCACGTATTGCTTCTATTGTTGTTTGCCATGTTCAGGTGCAGCTTCTGTTTTTATTGTGTTGAATGCTGCTATTATGTCTGCTATTGCTTTGATCACTTTCTTTACTGCATCGGCTGGGTCTGATGCTTCTGATCCAATTGACCCTCCAACTACTACCCCTATTATCCCTCCTGCCACCACTCCTGCC
Organism: Acipenser oxyrinchus oxyrinchus; assembly: GCA_030684275.1. Lineage (NCBI taxonomy): Eukaryota > Metazoa > Chordata > Actinopteri > Acipenseriformes > Acipenseridae > Acipenser > Acipenser oxyrinchus. Next base: position 20,400 of record JAGXEW010000873.1, on the reverse strand, counting down.
CCACCTGCAATACATGCTAGCCCCCCTCCCAATAAGATCCCTAAACCAGCTCCCACTGCTGCTCCTGTCAGTATGGTAAATGCCTTAATGAAACTGTTGGACTTTTCTGTCTGTTCTCTGCTCATTCCCTTACTAACCTGCTCTTCTGTGATCACTGCTTCTGCCAGCTGGTATATCTTATCAGTGTAGTGGCTGCCTCCGTTCTCATCCACCATGCTCTCTATTTTCTCCAGTAGCTCAGTGACCTGGGTGGGATTCTCCTCCTTGTTATTGAAGGCGTGACACCCCCCACACTTTTTAACCAGCTCCTGGAGCTCCTTGCTGCCTCTCTCAAGGTACTCCTCGATAGTCTCATCCTTTCTTAGTTCATTCGCTCTAGTGAACAGAATGATGGTGAACCTCATAACTTCCTCACTAAACATCTTCTGGATTTCCTGCACTGTTTCATGACTTGTGCTCCGTGAATCGACCCAACTTCATCACCAGGAGGAAAGCGTGGGGTCCCGGGAGCACAGGGAGATGCATCTCCCAATCTCCTGTTTAACCACGTCTTCAGAGAGATCTGTGTTGAAGATTCCAGGAGTGTCGATCACAGAAACCTTTCTCCCAGCAACGACAGCTGTTTCCTTCTTACACTCCCTTGTTGTTGAGGAGGCGCTGATTTTAGATTCAAACCTCTTACTGCCCAGGATGGTGTTTCCAGAGGCACTCTTCCCATCTCCTGTCTTCCCAAGCAGCACCAGCCTCAGCTCAGAGGACCTGCCCTGGTCCTGCACCTGCTTACTAGACGCTGCAAAACAAAAAAGAGCTGATTACTTCCTGTGGCAAGGATGGCTTTGAGTGGCCTAGGTGGTGACGTCAGCATCCAGGAAGCAGCACAAAAACAAACAGAGGTACGGGGCTTAAACTGCAGCAGCAGTATATTTATTAAATCTTTAAATAAAACACTTTGACAAAAACACAAAAGAAAAGGGCAGGTTGGCCAAAACAAAGACTAACTGTAGATTTCAAAAAACGAGTACATTTGAATCTCACAATCGTGGTAGCATTCTCTCTCGCTCTACTGTCATTTTCCTAAGCTCTCCTCCTTTATGAGCCCGGAGCGGGTCCTTTTGTATTCTGTGGCTGGAGCCTTAATTACCCATTAATCAAACAATTACCTTTTTAAGGCTCCAGCCACATTCCCACAAGGTTTATAGGGATGGGGATTTACCCCATCCATGCCAACTAAACACTATAAGACCAGCTTTTTCACTGGTCTCAAATAATAAATAAGAATGATGGATGTTTTTGTCCGCCCACATATGAACATAATATAATAATCACAATAATGATAATACAAATGAAAATAATGTTAATACATAAAAGGGTGGGCACCCTGTCACACTTCCCCACAGAGATGAGAGGCCTGGGTTTGAAATAGTGGCGTAACGATTCACCGGCACAGAATAGGTAGATCCGGTTCAAACGGTACATCATCAACCATACCAGTACAAAACAATACAAATACTCAGAGGGACTGGGTTGGGACAGACCCTGCAGTAAAGAACAACAGCGACAGGTCATAATCCAGACTTCACAGGTATAACTATTAATACGACCGTCTCTCTATTTCTTTCAGGTGTGTCTTTGAAAAGAGGAAGGTATTCATATTGCTGTGTGGTGCACAGTCAGTGTGGCCGTATTTTCACGGGTATGTTGCTGGAATAAAATTAGGATTTCGCTATGGAAATTTGCATGGACATGTTTAAACATTAAATAAACCTAAGTAGACAGTATTTCAGAACACTATAAAGCCTAAAAATAGTGGCACTTGCTTCCTTACTAAAACAGAGTGCTGTCATTTGTTAAAGGCGAGCATGCAACATCTCCCTGCAGTTGACTTGCCCATACATTGAGACTGCACGTCTGCATCCACTGAATTGGTTGGAAGTTAAAGCAAAGCTTTGCCAAGTTATACAGATGTGGAAATCGATTAGAAACAGCCCAAAAACTCGGTTACACAAGGGCATCTGGCATACTTTAATGAAGTCAATGTATGCAGCACGTTCGTTGTCATGTTATTTGTCCCATCCAATAATTTATTTTATTAGTACCGAGTCAAAACAAAGAAAACGTGGCTATTCGGGTCTAAAATTCCAACTGTAAGAAGCAGGTTGAAGCGAGGTGGCTGTGCTGGATCGTTTTAGTACTGATTTAACTTGCAGACAGGAAGACTTCTTGTCTGGGCTGACTTTTCAGTTTGGTTTCTGAAAGCTGTTTATTTTACGTTCTGTTCAGCAGCCTCTGTGGTAGCCTTTCGTTTAATGTGTGATTCTGAAGCTAAATAGCGATCGATCGTATTTTCTCCAAATACACATTAAGATATGGAAAACAATTACCTCAGTCTGCATGTAGTTTATTTGGGAAATATCTTGAAACAATCATCAGCCGAAATATAGTTTGCTTTCTTTGTCGTCCATTTCTACTATTTTACCTCCAATGCTGAAAACTAGATTTTAGCAACCTAAATCAAAACAACAATGCAGCACCAACTTTGTCCCGCCCCTCCTGCACAGTACAGGTCACATAAAAGCAGTAAAGACGCATTGATAGGCTGATTAAAACTTTGCCATTTGAATAGTAAACAAGAACGTTAACAGCTCTGGAGAAATTCTTTTGTAAATGTTACTTGTGGACATTTTTGTTTGTTTTTGCTTAAGTGCAATGCACACAGGACGGCGAAGGAATAAGAATGGGCTATCTACAGAATGAAGATACGTAGTTTGCGTCACTTGCGTTATGCAGTAGTTCATTTAAACGCGGTTTCTTTTTTTCTTTCCTCTCCGTACTTGTTTGTATGCATTGGCCCCTAAGAGGTGAATTTCGCGGTGACCCCTCAATTTCACGATTTCCGCGAAATCCGCGAAATCGCGAATTAGGTAGGTCCCTACCTATCACTGATAGTATCAGCACCATGCGCTGTCATGTAAGACAGCGTTTACTGTGCTAACAGCTGGTTTCGCTATGATAACTGTGCTTAACAACGTCGGAGGGCATTAAAAGTAAATCTCAGTAACTTCCAGAAACACATTTAAAACAGTAGAGAATAAAGGATTAACTTTTAACCTATGTCAATACATTTCTCAATAAACAAACTATTAAACTGCCTGTGAGTTTCTTTTTACTATAGTAAGACCAAACGTTTTGTACTTTTTTGATTGGCTTTGTAACTATTACAGCTAGGCAACGTGCCTCACTGCCATACAAAAGCGCGCAATCATTTCCAGTTGCACTATTTGGAATTCGTGTTAGTTTTTTTTTTTTTTTTAGTAGCTAATGGCTTTCTGTAAGTGACATTTGATATTTTCGGTAAGAACTCCATAATGGACATTCATTCATTAAGGAAGACCCTTTCACTTTAAATGTTTTGTTTATTTTATTTTTAAAATTGTAACCTACAGTATTCGTTGCCTTTTTAATGGTGGGTGTAGTTGTTTTGAACCAAAAATATGAAGAAAACTTTATTAATTGTTGTTAATAGACCAAAGTTTGAGATGCCTTAAAAATTGGTTACGCAGCACAATGAGTCAAAGACTCCCACATCTTGTCTCTTGTCATATTGTTTCTATAGCTGTTGCAAACATTTACGTGCTGCTCGTTTTTGAATAGGCTACAATGTAGCCGCTACATATTGCAAACAATACACTGCAATGGTATACAATTGTTCAGTTTGTGAAGTGACATAACGTGTGGAACAGAATTAAAGCGTTACAGTGCCGAAGATGAATATATTGTATTTGTATATCAGTATTTTAATAAGACATCTAAGCAGGTCGTTGCATTGTATTTATGTAACATCTGTTTTGCAGCGTAGTTATTAATGCGTTGTCTTGTTGCTTTTTAATGTTAGGCTACAGAAAAAGTACATTTTTTACTATTTTATGTCACTGTGTTATTCCTTATAAAACTCACTTGTTTGGTCTGTGCATATGATTATGAAATGCACAAAAAATGACTATTTTCTATGCATTTAAAAACCATTAAAAAAATACCCCCAACCCCCTCTTTTCAGCACCCCCAGTTTGAAATTCGTTCCCGCGCCTCTGATCCTAGTTTGATTTACAAGTGTTTTTTATTTTATTTGTAAGACATGCATAGGAGAATATATATATATATATATATATATATATATATATATATATATATATATATATATATATATATATATATATATATATATATATATATATATATATATAAGATTCTCTTACCAGCGAGTCCAGTTGATGTTCCTTTACCTGTTGAAGCCATTGACACTGCTGTACCTGTGCTGGTGATGTAATAAACACTGATCGGGTGTTTGTACTGAGTATGTAGGAATCTGAAGCCAGTGTCCCGCCTACACGGGAATTGAACTTAGGCACTGCTGGCACTCGGTATTTTATTATCAAGTTTTAGTGGTTTCAGGATCCTTAACCCTTTAAAAAAGGTTTTGATATCACTACAACGAAAACTTCATTGCATATATGTGAAACTGGACTAATATCAACAGCTCGGTGTCGTGGGAAGTTGTTTGTTTGAAATGTTCTGTAGCAGCCAACACAGGAAACACAACCCAGTCTTGAAGGATTCAGAAATCATTTCTTTATTCGGAACAGAAAAAAAAGTTATCATAAAATAAAGTGTTTCATATAACATCAGTTTGAAATGTGATATATTTCATATTTTTGTGCATATATGGATGTACATGGATATCATTTTGAATGCATTCTATGCTTTTTCAGAATGTTCAGTTTGTCCTTGTTTACTAAAGAATAAGTAAAAACCAAAACACGTTTGCATTACAGTGGGGTTATACAATAAGTTTAAAGTGATTGTGACAACTGTTTATTATTATTATTATTATTATTATTATTATTATTATTATTATTATTATTATTATTATTATTATTATTATTATTTTAAGATGTTTAGTGTGCTGTAAGTAAAAATAACATTTTTTTCCGAGCTGCAATTAAGTGGATTTAACTTTATTCCATTGTATTTGTTTTGATAACAGCGTTAGATGCTCTTTTGTTTTTGCAATACAAATGATTGCTTTGCTTGTTTATTTTACATTGTTAACTAATGTGCACGTTATAAAAACAAAATTACCATTTTTGTGTTAATATAAAACTGCTACATGCTTGTAACAGGGGAGACCGGGACTGACTATCTGACACATGCGTATTACTACCTGTATTGGTTAAAACCGTGGTTCTGGTTACTGTTGTCAGTATCCAGTCCACGGACAACAGCGCCATCTACTGGACGAAATAAATCAGTGCGCCTGAGAAGCGTTACAAATAAAGTACTGTCTCCTTGTGTCGGTGAATTGCCCACCACCCTTCCACAATGCTATTTCCCTGCTAACACACAACGTTGCTGGAAGGTTGTTGTTTGATCACTGTATGTCGTTGTTACAATGGTGTTAGCTGGCTTGTTAAGTATAGCTGCAGTATTTGAGAGTTTACATACGCTGGTCTTTAATATTGCATAACTACTGGGTCTGTTTATTTTGAGTAGGTGGACAGACAACTGATTTTAAACTTCAAACGAAAAGCTTTATTGCAGGTTTCAACTCGCATTTAAAAACATACCGTGCATGCAAATCTCTGCCTCTCCCCCTCTTGCGACACCTTGAATCGTAGCACTAATATTATTAAGCAAGATAATAACTCAACACTATCTGATAACTGCTAACCACAAAAGTGACCAGCCATTTATAAAAAGTGACCAGCCATTTAAAATAGAGATATCAAAAATACAAGCCAAGTTTCAAGAAACCATTGGGGCAACCTTACCCAGCACAAAGCAAACAGGCACAACTGTCAAAGCATTGGGGGACAAGGTTGTCCCAATTGTTTCTATTAACTTGGCTTGTGTTTTTTAAGCACAATAAAATCAAAAAACACAAGCCAAGTTAGAAGAAATTCCTCCTGATATTTATCTACCTATATAGTGAGAATATCTAACTACCTGTTTCTATTTCTGTCTCTCTATCTCTCTATTTATAATTATTTTTTATTTATTGATTGGTTGATTATAAGTAATGGTTTACATTTGGTACATGAACTATGTGAAGGAATTATACAAGGCACTTCAAATGAGACTCTTTTAAAATGAAACATGATAATAATAGTTCTTTTTAAATTGTGGTTTCTTGAAATTCTTCTCAATGAGTATTGACAATATCTGAAAAGACAGCAGGATATGTGTCTGAGAGTCAGAGAAATCCCAGTAACATGAAGCAGCTCAGAGATAGAAGGTAGAGGACTGGTGGGATGGAGGGCAGGTGTCTGTCTGTGCAGGGAACACAAGCAGCACACACATCAATCACACATGTTTATTTATTAAGTTTTAATATAATTGAAAGAACAGTGAAGATATTAACACTCTAAAATTGTACTGTAAAGCAGAATACAAAGTTCATTTTAACAAAACCGTGCTAATAATAATAATAATAATCAGAAAAAAGACATGCACATGTTTACCCCAATAGCCCCCCATGAAAATGATGAGATGAAATATACGGCACATTTACACTAGGGATGAAACGATATTAAATTTCCATGATATGGATAGTTGTGAGCCACTCTTTCACGATACACTGATTATCACGATAGTAGCAGATGTTTTTCAACTACTTTTTTAACTGAATGGCAATGTGAATGTGCTTGCCTGTTCGACCCAGGGTCGCCCCAGGTCAAACAGGCAGGTGTGAAAAGCCCTAATGACACAAAACAATGTTACATTTTATCATGTTGCTGAAAGCTGAAATGCAATTATGTTAAACTTTAAACTGAGCAATGCACATGAAGCTGTATCATTTCTGTTTATAGTTCAGGTGAAATCATTGAATAGTCAAATTACTGAAAGTTTTAAGCTGCTAATAATTCACTACCTAGGTCCTGGCTCGCAAAAGTGGATAACTGTATTCAAATTCTAGCTGTATATTAGAAAATAGAAAAATTGTATTTACAAACACAGACACATCGGGGCACAACCACATTTCTCCTCCTGCTCTTGTCTGATCGCTGTTTGTGCCTGCTGGTACATCTCATCAGTGTAGTGGCTGCCTCCGTTCTTAGCCACCATGCTCTCTATTTTCTCCAGTAGCTCAGTGACCTGGGTGGGATTCTCCTCCTTGTTATTGAAGGCGTGACACCCCCCACACTTTGAAACCAGCTCCTGGAGCTCCTGGCTGCCCTTAAGGTACTTCTTGATAGTCATGCCCTTTTCGAGATCATCCGCTCTGGTGAACAGAATGAGGGTGAACCTCATAACTTTCTCACTAAACATCTTCTGGATTTCCTGCACTATTTCCTTCTCTTGCTTTGTGTATGGACCCAACGGCATCACCAGGAGGAAAGCGTGGGGTCCCGGGGAGCACAGGGAGATGCATCTCCCAATCTCCAGTTTAACCTCATCTTCAGAGAGATCTGTGTGAAAAAATCCTGGCGTGTCGACCACAGAAACGTGTCTCCCAGCAACTACAGCTGTTTTCTTCATGCACTCCTTTGTTAATGAGGAGGAGCTGGCATCAGATTGAAACTCTTCACTGCCCAGGATGGTGTTTCCAGAGGCACTCATCCCGTCCCCTGCCCTCCCAAGCAGCACCACCCTCAGCTCAGAGGACCTGCCCTGGACTTGCTTACTGGATGCTGCAAAACAAAAAGAGTTGATTACTTCCCTCCAGAGATGAGAGGCCTGGGTTTGAAATAGTGCTGTAACAATTCACCGGTACAGAATAGGTAGGTTCAGTTCCAACGATGCCTCATCAACCATACCGTACAAAGCAGTGTGGGCGAGGGAGCAGTGTGCAGTAGTGGCGAGGGAGCAGTGTGGAGTAGTGGCGAGGGAGCAGTGTGCAGTAGTGGCGAGGGAGCAGTGTGGAGCAGTGGCGAGGGAGCAGTGTGCATTAGTGGTGAGGGAGCAGTGTGGAGTAGTGGTGAGGGAGCAGTGTGGAGTAGTGTTGAGGGAGCAGTGTGCAGTACCGGTGAGGGAGCAGTGTGCAGTAGTGGTGAGGGAGCAGTGTGGAGTAGTGGCGAGGGAGCAGTGTGCAGTAGTGGCGAGGGAGCAGTGTGGAGCAGTGGCGAGGGAGCAGTGTGCAGTAGTGGCGAGGGAGCAGTGTGCAGTAGTGGTGAGGGAGCAGTGTGGAGTAGTGGTGAGGGAGCAGTGTGGAGTAGTGTTGAGGGAGCAGTGTGCAGTACCGGTGAGGGAGCAGTGTGCAGTAGTGGTGAGGGAGCAGTGTGGAGTAGCGGCAAGGGAGCAGTGTGCAGTAGTGGTGAGGGAGCAGTGTGGAGTAGTTGTGAGGAATCCTGACCTGAGGGTTGTGGGTTCAAATCACAGGTGGGAGTGGGACACTGCTGTTGGTGTACCCCTGAGCAAGGTACTTTACCCAGATTGCTCCAGTAAAACTCAACTGTATAAATGACCTCTTTTACACCTGCTCGGGTGGTTTTACACTAGCAAGATATCCGACCCGTACCGTGAAACTCCAGTGTTGCAACATATCTGAATCTGGCTCGGGGCCGAAGCAGGCTGTGGGCGAGGTTACTGCATTTCGTTATTATGTCAGTCAGCATTCATGACTGAAAACAAGTGGTGCTACAGGGTTTAAGTTCAAATCACTACTTTATATATTTTGTGATGACAGGATATGTAGAATCGTAAGCAATCCTGTGTTATTTATTTTGTGACACAGTGTAACTTTGTTTGCAGCTCACAGGAAAGCTTTCAGCACTGTCCTTAATTTTACCATTACGACAGTGTGTCACTTTAACCATGCCATGTAATACCTAATTTATTTAAAAACATAAAGTTTGCAAGTCTGTTAATGGATTTAAAAATAATAATTAGAAGAGACATGTTTGTGTTACAGAAACAGCACTTTTAATCACAGTTCACCTAGAATCTCACACTGCAGCTGTGTAAAATGCAACTACATACAATTGTATGATAAAATGCATGTTACATAGGGTCAGATCTTTTCATAAAGACTGTAATAAGCCAGTTGATGTATTTCAGCAACTGATCTCACCTTTTAATTTTATACACTTCTTTTTATGACTACATTAATAAAAACAAAGCAAAATACATTCTTGATAAGTTTTCTTTGTTGCAAATTCACAATATCAAAGAGAAGCAACTTCTTGTGTTTTTTGTTGTATTGTGATATGTATCTGTAGCAGGGTGAGGTCTGTGCTGGCTATCTGACGCATGCATGATCCTGCACGGGGGGTCGGGATCCCCGTGGGATCCACCTGTCAATCATGGCAATGACACAGAGAGATTGGGTGAGGGTGTGTCATCTCTCTCTTGCTCGAGATGTGAGTCTTGGGTCTTGCCCTTTCTAGGAGAAACAGTGGGAGCTGTGTTTGGAAACCTGGATTACAAATCATAACAGAATGTCAGTGTCTGGAAAAAGAGAGGTGCAAGCAAGCCCGGCGGAAGAAGACAGCCGCTGCACAGTATCAGTGTCTTTGTTTCTACCGACCCCTAGTGGGAGGTTATTAGTTTAGCTGAGGAAAGTCTGGGCAACCCTGTGAGTGTTAGTGAGGGACCAGCAAAATGTCTCTGAAACCCGAGCCGTACCTGATAGTAGTGGCTGCGGGACGCTGCAAGAAGCAGCACCTTTTGTTTGTAGTTTTATAAACAGTGTTTATTTTCTCTTTTGCTTTCACCTTTTGTTTGAATAATATTTTTAGCACCTGTGAGTGCAACGGACAGTGTCGATCCCTACCATTGTTGGTAACCTTCTGGGACTGTGTATAATAGTCTTACCGTTGCCGGTATTGAAGCCATGGCACAAGAGTGCCACCTTGTGGAATAAAGAAAAGTGCACCCCAGTGGTGTTTCAAATAAACTTTCTGACTCCTGTGTTCAGTGAATTCCCCACACCCTCCCACAGTATCGTTTTGCTACCTGAATATCAAGGCACATATCTAATCATTGTGAACCTGAAGATACTCACCATTAGTTTGAAACAAGTACATCCGTTTGATAGGAATTCTTTTTTTTTTAAATGTTTCATGCAAGTTCTGTAACAAACCCGGATAGTGGTGAAACTAGTTTTACCAAAGCTAAACCCGGAGGGAGGTTTATTATGCATGAAAACATGCTGGTAATTAAAATGCAGGCAAATTCTTAATAATGCAATTTTAATATTTCATCTCTGTTTCCCTTTCTCCCCCTGCATCTCTTAACAGGCAAGTAGGTTAGGACAGTGGTTCTCAACCCTGGTCATCGGGACCCCCGTGTCTGCTGGTTTTCATTCCAACCGAGCTCTCAGTTAATTAGTTGAATCCTTAATTGAACTAATAATCTACCTAATTAGTCCTTTTTAATTCTATTCTGCTCCTAAAAAGTTCGAGAATTCAAGTTACTTATAGCATTTTATAGGAAACTTGAAACCTCTAACTGTTTAAGAGCAGAAAACTATTAAAAGGTCTAATTAAGCAAATTATTAGTTCAGTTAAGGGTTCAGTTAAGTAATTGAGAGCTCAGTTGGAACAAAAACCAGCAGATGCAATGGGTCCCGGGGAACAGGGTTGAGAACCACTGGGTTAGGAGAATATTATTACATTTTATTTGGCTGGTGCTTTTATCCAAAGCGACTTACAGGGGTTACAGTTTTTTTTGTTTTTTTTTACATACAAATTCTGGTACCCATTATACCAGTGCTTTTCAACCTTTTCATCTCAAGTACCAGTGATTCAGTAGGGACCATCTGCTGTGCCAGCAACTTTGTGCAATCTTAAATGGCTGTTGTAAAACACAGTTCTTAATGTAGACCTTACAAAAATTGCTGAAGTTGCTATGACTTTCTGGAATTATTTGAAGAATTTGCCACAAACTTCTTAGGTTCACCATTAGTAACTTGAAAAGTTCATAACGAATGCCCTCTCGTCATGATTTCTCAGACTTGCTAGGTCATTTTTCTTTGTGTGTGGTTCAGTGGTACAAACAGATTGATACATTGTGATAGAGATATTGTGTTTGGGAAAACACATGGTCATAAATACAACTGCTGCATACCAGCTGCAAGCCTGCATTATAGAGTTGGGTTTTACTGGAGCAATCTAGGTACAGTACCTTGCTCAAGGGTACAGTAGCAGGGTCCCACCTGGGATTTGAACCCACGACTCTCTGGTTAGGAGTCCAGATCCCTAACCACTACTCCACACTACCACCCCACAATTTAAAAATAAGGAATTTAAACATAAAAAAGTTCAGTAAAGCACTGAGTTAAACTAAAACGTCAGTGTAAGGGCACCTCCCAATTAAGGACACTATTTGAGGTTCCTTGATGGACTGTTCTAATACAAATGGAAACTAACATTGTACACTGTCAAGCAGGGTTAACATTTTGTATAATATACAAAGTAAAATAAGATGAATTTGTCTGTAAATAGTTAAATGTACTGTGGCTGTTTACTAAGTAATAATAATAATAATAATAATAATAATAATAATAATAATAATAATAATAATAATTTTGATCTATTCTTTCTTACACAACAGTTATAATTATAAATTAAGAAACTCACCCATTTTCAGGAAAATTGTCGTCTTTTTTTGCAATTTCTTCAGCTTTGAACCGGAATAGAAGTCTGCTTTTTGCTTAATGCACCCGAGCTTTACACTTCGAAAACTTCTATCAGTTTGTTTTATAATCCTGTAAGACTAGTTCACAATTCCATCACTAACAGCAGAATACATATTTGATTTGCTCTGAACACAAACACTGGCTATAACTGTCTGGAGGGTGAGGCAGCATCCTTATGTACCTGAGCTCTGACCAATTTGCATGTATGTCACTGTGACAGAGTGACTGACTGGTCTGACGTCGGAAGCCGGAAGGAAAGCTGACACCAGAGAGTACTGCAGGTAAAGTAAAGAATCGGCTGGCTGCCGCTTTTATTAATAACAAAAATAAATAAAATATTTAAACAAAAAACTTTGCTCCCAGAGCGAAATAAAAGGTTTAAACATAAACAAAATCATGAACACAAAAAAAATACACACACGGAATAGGTCAGGCTGGGCTATCGCCTTCACTGTTCCTATCTGTTTTACTGTTTCTCTCTCTCAGTTCTCTCAGTTCTCTCCACTCTCCACTCTCCACTCTCCACTCTCGCTCTCTCCGCTCCTCAAACACCTCACCCGCACATGGAGAGCTGCAGGCTTTTTATATTCAGATGACCATCTCCCGATTAGCAACAGAATTAATCACTTCATTAATTCGGGAGATGGCCAACTTCTGCACGAGTTTAATTATTCCTGGCAGAGGATGAGCACCAATCTCGCCTCTGCCAGAACACGTTTTTAAAAAGTAAACAAAACAATAACATACGGCGCTTCGCCGACATAAAAATAAACAAACACAAAACAATCTGCACAGGGGCGGAGGGGAGACCCCGATCTAAAAGTAAACAAACCAAACAATGTACAGGGCACCTCGCCCTGTTACAGTCACTAAGCACTTTTAATATTTTATTTTGCAGCTGTTATTTTTGTTTCTCCACATTGTAGTCATTGCAATCGTTCATTAAATTATGGCTGCCGTAGTTGCATTGTATTGTGTACATTAAAGAGCAACTATTGGGTTTTTAAAAATTGAGTTATCGTTCCCACGTGCTGCAACAGCTGTTTAAGTACCATACCTGCAATTGTAACCTTCATAGTTAACATTCTGACATTCTGAACCATTTGTGTGGAATATTGTAGGTCTTTTGCATTTCCAGGAGAAATCACACGATGTGAACTCCCATCCATGGCCATCAGTGGAATAGCCTGGACTTGAACTGGTGAACTCCAGGCTATAGGGCACATCCTGCACTTTTACTAGATGTGCCATTCGGGAGCCCCGTAAATTCTATGACTATTTTACTATTAACTGAATGAGCCTTAGGAAAATATTAGAAAATAGAAGAAAATGTTGGATATGTAGAAAATAGAATGATTGTTAGATAAGGCCTTTAATGGATTAAATACTCATGTGTTGGTCACTCTGTTTATTGCAGCAGAGAGGAGCAGCAACTGGCTGTGGTTGAGAGGGAGAGATTCTGGCTGGGGATCTCAAGCACAATAGAAAGAAAGAAACACTGATGTACAGGTAAGTAAGCTGGGCTGAGTTGAGTGGGGACGGAGGGGTGATGCTGGGACACCAGAATCACCGTCGAGCCCTCTTGAGGTGTCGTGGGCTAGTCGACGAAACACCGAGGATGGAAGGTGCCCACTTGAAGACCCCAGAGATGTACCCTACTTAGCTCAATCCAGACGGTTGTCATGCTGATGCGCTGGGAGACCGCACTGTGGTTGATCCCCGAGCCAGCATCGCAGCCATTGTGTGTGCTGATGCGCTACGGAGGCAAAATAAGCTGATTCCTGGAGCCAGCATTACACTTCAGCCATCAACACCTGACAGAAGGATATCTACATCATCATATGGAAGGAAGCGCAAATGGATGGAGCGCAAATGGATGGAGACACATATGGATCACATTAGTTTACTGTAAAGCTACGTCTTAGTTGGTGCTGATCTTGGCGAGAGCCGAGTTCAAATCAGCATGAAGTTTTAACATCTACTCTCGTAATGGAATTCATGAAGATCTGGATACGTCCAGTGACTGCTGTGAATAGTGCAGCTGGCAACAAGGGAAAGACCTTGTGACAGCCTGGAGAGACAGCTGACAGGAGGAAAGAGACCCCATTGGGGCTGGCAAGGGTTAACTACCCTTGTTAGCAGTATCCAGCTCTGTGTTTTCAGGATGCTAGAGACACCCGCTCAAGGCTTCTAAGAAATTAAAGAGAAAAATACCCCTAGAATCTGCGAGAGCGGGGACGGAAGATGACTCAACGTTGGACAACACGGTTAACAACTTAGGAACGGAAACGGATATGAGAATGGAGAATACTTCACAAAAGACTAGTTCAAGATCTGCAGTTAGAAAAGACATGGAATGCCAGGTTTATGTCTGCGGCTGAGCAAGGCGACAACGGTCAGTGGTTTGAAGATTCATCAAGGGAGAATGACATGCTTGAGGGAAAAGGGACAAGGGCCTCACATTGATCAGTATTTCTTACGAAGTCAGTCAAGTCAGTCACCTGTGTTGAAAACTGGAAGGAAGTGGGCGGCAAAGAAAGCCGTGGAAGATGGAAGAGGGGGTCTTGGTCTCAGTTCAGCTCCTCCTACGTGGCACAAGGCAGCTCCAGCTCAATGGAGGAAGCTGGTAGTCAACGCGGTGCAAAAGCAGGAGGAGAGGATGAGGTGCGTAAAGGCCGTTTCCCAGGCCAAGCAGGGAGAATGGATGAGATGGGAGAGTGTGGAACACGCAAGATCGGCTGGCAAGACCTATGGTCAATGGAACAGAGCAGGATCAGTTTTCTCATCAGATCAACATATGATGTTCTCCCATCACCACAGAACCTAAACCTCTGGGTAGGAGAGGATCCCTCATGTCCTTTGTGTTCATCACCTTCAACATTAAGGCACATTTTGACAGGATGCAAGGTGGGTATTAGTCAAGGACGGTTTACTTGGCGTCAGGACCAGGTGCTGCATTGTTTGGCCTTAGCATTGGAAGACAAGACTAACATGACCAATAAGTTGCCACCAGTTCCATCAAAACATTACACACAAAAGACAACATTCCTCCACCCAGGAGAGCAACCACCAAGAAAAGGTGTTAAAACCAATCCTCGCCCAGGACAACTGGAAGCTGCTAGTGACTGGAAAATGCTGGCAGATGTTGGTCAACAGCTTATTTTTCCACCTGAGATTGCCACCGCTAACACTGTATAGGAAAGACAGGCAGGACAGAAGAGGCGGAGGGGTAGCGCTATACATAAGAAATAGTCTTGAAGCCCAGGTGTTAAATCTGGACGAAGAAAACAACACTGAATCAATATGGGTCAGAATAATGGACAAAATTTCAAAGGACATAATAATAGGAGCATGCTATAGACCGCCAAATTCAGACGCCAAGCAAAATAATCTGTTATACAATGACATTCGAAATGCGTGTAGCAAAGGAGAAGCCATACTAATGGGGATTTCAACTTCCCCATATAAAATGTGAAAACCTGGTGGGGAGCACGACAGCCAAAATTGAAATGGTGGAAATGACAAATGACTGCTTCCTAACGCAATTTGTCAAGGCACCGACTAGAGGGGAGGCATGCCTTGATTTAGTCTTTTCAAATAACGAAGACAGAATAACTAAAACAGAGGTCAGAGAGCCATTGGCAAACTCAGACCACAACATGGTCTCATTTGAAGTTATTTTTAAAACCCAAAAAGTAATGACTAAAGCTAAGGTTTACAATTTTAGAAAAGCAAACTATGAAGGTATGAATCAGAGACTAACAGAAGTAGATTGGAGTAAAATAGAGAAAACATCCACAGAAAAAGGATGTAGTACTAGAGGCCAAAACAATTACATCCCAAAAGTAGACAAATCTAAATCTAAAACAAAATGGCCAAAATGGTTTAATAGATCAATTAAAAAAAATATTCAGTGAAAAAAGGCACTTTACAGAGCGTTTAACAGGGACCAAAAACAAAGTACACAGAAAGAGCACTTGGAACTGCAAACGCAAGTCAAAAAGTTAGAAAGGCTAAAGAGACATAGAAATGAACATTGCTAAGGGGGCTAAAACCAATTCCAAAATGTTTTTCCAATATTATAACAACAAGAGAACATTCAAAGAGGAGGTTAAATGTCTATGAGATACAAATGGCAAAATCATAGATGAAGAAAAAAATAGCAAATATATTAAATTATTACTTTTCACAGGTTTTTACAAAGGAGGATACGGACAACATGCCCCACATGTCGACCTGTTCCTATCCATTTTTAAATAACTTTAGCATAACAGAGGCAGAAGTGTTAAAGGGACTAGGAGCTCTTAAAATAAACAAATCCCCTGTGCCGGATGAGATCCTCCCAATAGTACTCAAAGAAATGAAAGAAGTTATTTACAAACCGCTAACCAAGATCATGCAACAGTCTCTTGACACAGGGGTTGTACCGACAGACTGGAAAATAGCAAACATAATACCGATCCACAAAAAGGGAGACAAAACCGAACCAGGTAACTACAGACCAATAAGCCTGACTTCTATTATATGTAAACTTATGGAAACTATAATAAGATCAAAAATGGAAAATTTCCTATATGGTAACAATATCCTGGGAGACAGTCAACATGGTTTTAGGAAAGGGAGATCGTGTCTAACTAACCTGCTTGATTTTTTTGAGGATGCAACATCGACAATGGATAATTGCAAAGCATACAACGTGGTTTATTTAGATTTCCAGAAAGTTTTTGACAAAGTCCCGCATAAAAGATTAATTCTCAAACTGAATGCAGTAGGGATTCAAGGAAATGCATGCACATGGATTAGGGAGTGGTTAACATGTAGAAAACAGAAAGTAAGGTAATGAGTGGTGTACCACAGGGATCAGTATTAGGTCCTCTGCTATTCCTAATCTACATTAATGATTTAGATTCTGGTATAGTAAGCAAACTTGTTAAATTTGCAGACGACACAAAAATAGGAGGAGTGGCAAACACTGTTGCAGCAGCAAAGGTCATTCAAAATGATCTAGACAGCATTCAGAACTGGGCAGACACATGGTAAATGACATTTAATAGAGAAAAGTGTAAGGTACTGCACGCAGGCAATAAAAATGTGCATTATAAATATCATATGGGAGATACTGAAATTGAAGAACGAATCTATGAAAAAGACCTAGGAGTTTATGTTGACTCAGAAATGTCTTCATCTAGACAATGTGGTGAAGCTATAAAAAAGTCCAACAAGGTGCTCGGATATATTGTGAAAAGTGTTTAATTTAAATCAAGCGAAGTAATGTTAAAACTTTACAATGCATTAGTAAGACCTCATCTAGAATACTGTGTTCAGTTCTGGTCACCTCGTTACAAAAAGGATACTGCTGCTCTAGAAAGAGTGCATAGAAGAGCGACCAGAATTATCCCGGGTTTAAAAGGCATGTCGTATGCATACAGGCTAAAAGAATTGAATCTATTCAGTCTTTAACAAAAAAAACTACGCGGTGATCTGATTCAAGCATTCAAAATTCTAAAAGGTATTGACAATGTCGACCCAGGGACTTTTTGACCTGAAAAAGATACAAGGACCAGGGGTCACAAATGGAGATTAGATAAAGGGGCATTCAGAACAGAAAATAGGAGGCACTTTTTTACACAGAGAATTGTGAGGGTCTGGAACCAACTCCTCAGTAATGTTGTTGAAGCTGACACCCTGGGATCCTTCAAGAAGCTGCTTGATGAGATTCTGGGATCAATAAGCTACTAACAACCAAACGAGCAAGATGGGCCGAATGGCCTCCTCTCATTTGTAAACTTTCTTATGTTCTTATGTTCTTATACACCTTTCTCTCAAAAAAGGTGATCGCACCTTAAACAAGGGAAGACAGGTTTTAGGGTCACTCTGTGACAGCGTTCCCCAGTATATTTCCATGTTGACAAAATATATTAATTGTCATTAAACTCGGATGTCCTGTAATAATCATATGCGTGGATAAAAGTGCCTGGGGTCTGCAAAAAAATAAGTCTGGAGAAAAGAAGGAGATGGACATTTTTACCTTCTTTTGGCGATTTATTTATCTTACTGTATGACAGGTTGTGACAGGGTTGGCAGAGTGGTAACGTCAGGCCTGAAGCAATGGCACTTGTGCCGTTTTATTTTCAAAAATAACAAAAATAAAATAAAAAGGTTCAACAAAAAAACACACTTGCTCACAGAGCGAAAATAAAACCGTTAAACAAAACAAAATTTTGAACCCAAAGCACATAAATCGGTCAGGCTGGGCAGGAGCCTTCACTGACACAGATTTCTTTTAGTTTCGTTTTCTTTTCAGTTTACCTCACTCTTGTTCCTCATTACCCCTCGGCCACAATCTGCACAAGTTTTTTAATTACTACTGGCAGAGGACGAGCTGCCGACCTCGCCTCTGCCAGAACACATTTAAATAAAAATAATAAAATAAAAACGCATTGCTATGCCGTCATACATACAGTATACATAAATAATAATAATAATAATAATAATAATAATAATAATAATAATAATAATACAACAAAACAAATACAAAATAATAAATTGCACAGGGGAGGAGGGGTACCCCGTTCTAAAATAAACAAATACAAAAACCCCACATTTTACGCCCCCTTTTCATGTACAGGGCTCTGGCCCTGTTACACAGGTATTTACTTTTTTTTCTACATTTAACCTAAGAGTGTTGGGATCTACAAATGAAATATGGAATGGTGCTTTTGGTTGATTTACGTTTGCTGCGCCAATTCCCTGAAAACACGTAAACTATCTGTACTGTATAGATAGTCACTGGCAGTTCTCGCCCTTCACTGTAATCAATAAGCTACTAACAACCAAACGAGCAAGATGGGCTGAATGGCCTCCTCTCGTTTGTAAACTTTCTTATGTTCTTATGTTCTTATGTTCTTATACACCTTCCGTTCTTCTCGATATAATATTTGTTCACAATAATGATGATCTACAGAAGAATCTTTTTATTTTTTTTTATTAAAGTAGAATTAATCCCTAACTATTAAACAGCCAGTAGTGGAGAATTTTGAAATATTTGAATTTTATGACAAATATTTGGGACTACCAGTCTTTTTGAAATTGAAAAAGACTTAGTCAAAACATATATTATTTCAGTTCGTTTTAGTATTCCTAAAGTACAAGTAAAGCCACTTTGAAAAGTATTTAAATAGTGTTGAAAATCAAACAAAGTCACTGAATACAGAAGCATTCCAAGCTGAAATATGAACCCATCATCTTGGAGTTCACAGTGGATGATTAAAATAGGCTAACCTTACCTGCAAAGAACCCCAAGTCAACGGACAGTAATGCCTCAAGTCACTAGGTTGATACTTAAGCTCAGGATCCTACCTTGGCTTTAGTCTTGTGCGTTTACTTTTGTATTATTTGATATGTGCTGTACATGTACAGTACTGTGCAAAAGTTTTAGGCAGGTGTGAAAAAATGCTGTAAAGTAAGAATGCTTTCAAAAATAGACATGTTAATAGATTATATTTATCAATTAACTAAATGCAAAGTGAGTGAACAGAAGAAAAATCTAAATCAAATCCATATTTGGTGTGACCACCCTTTGCCTTGGCGGTTTTTGGTTTTAAAATGTAATTTTCTCCACTCGTGTAACACATATGGGGCTGTGCGTTCATGTACCTTTTTGTCCGTATGTATTAAATATTCTCATAAAGCATGAAACACTGGAGTGCAGAAATAAAGGAGATATATTACATTATACCTAAAAGCCCCGGGAGCAGTCACATTGACGGCCAAACAGAAAACAATTGTATTTTGATTATACAGAACAGTATTCTACTTTATTATTTTAATTTACCAGTCCGCAGTGTGCTTAGCTGTAATTAGATTAGTCTATACTCTCTGCCTGAGTGAATGACTGAGTCTATTGTTTTTCAATCAGCCTTTTGCTTAGATCAGTCAATTAGCATCGGGACTAGTGAAAATAAATACCAGAGACTGTGGAGTTTTACAACGCAGCAAAATATGGAGTTGATGTTTTGGATCAGATGACATGGAAGTATTCCGTGAAAGCTGGCTCCCGACGGTGGTCTGTTCAGGTGTTTTACAATGTATTGGACCTAGCAGCCATCAACTCCTGGGTGCTTTACAAAGAATGCACAGAGAATAATTTACCAGGGAAAGAGTATATTTTACAGTTAGCACAGGAACTTCGCAAGAAGCATTTGGAACAGAGGGAAACTGCCAAGCGTGTACCCACAGCTGAAGCTGGCAACAACAGACACCAATGCCAGGTTGGCAAGTGTTAGAAGAACTCAGATTAATTGTAGTAATTTAGACTAATCATACTAAAAGTTTTAATTTAATGTGTTTTGATGATTTCTGTGACTTGTATAACCTGAATAATGATATTATATGGAGTTTGATGTTAACAAAGTATTAGATTTACAATGTTGAACTAACACACTGGAATGTGGCCAAGGATTCAGCAGCCTTTGTTTTCAGAGAAGTGCATGAGTCAGCGACATGAGAATAGGACACTGTCTCAAGATGATAATATTTTGAGACAGCGATAATTCCTCTTTTCTCCTCAGTCATTTAGCTAATATTATTCTTGTATTAGGGGAATCAACTTTGTGGGTCCTGAAAGACACTCTCTCCTAGCAACTAGAAAAATCAACCAATCAGAAAAGTCGGTAGACAACAGTATACCACAAGGTTGGTTCGAGCTGACTGGGGAAGATAAGAATTACCACAAGCCATGAACTCTGTGCAAAACCAATTATATAAGG
>JAGXEW010000872.1:0-42500 GCA_030684275.1 Acipenser oxyrinchus oxyrinchus | reverse complement strand
ATCCTGTGCAGTATTTTGACAGTGCAGTGACAGCTTTGACCTCTACTAATTACTGAACAAAAAAAATAATAATCTAAATTAACCTTGCATTCTATCAACAAACACCTCTCTTTGTATTTCCTGCATGACACGCAACAAGAGGGTTACAGAGTAAGAGAAGTCTTTTACAAGAGCAGCACTGCAAACAGGCGTGTCTGGCTAAGAGCACGATGAACACCAGGGGGAGCCAGAAACAAGGGAAAGCAAAGTGACCCTGAAAATCTCAGTGTGGGCAGACTGACCAAGGCATCAGTGACCCTGATAATCTCAGTGTGGGCAGACTGGCCAAGGCATCAGTGACCATGATAATCTCAGTGTGGGCAGACTGGCCAAGGCATCAGTGACTCTGATAATCTCAGTGTGGGCAGACTGGCCAAGGCATCAGTGACCCTGATAATCTCAGTGTGGGCAGACTGGCCAAGGCATCAGTGACCATGATAATCTCAGTGTGGGCAGACTGGCCAAGGCATCAGTGACTCTGATAATCTCAGTGTGGGCAGACTGGCCAAGGCATCAGTGACTCTGATAATCTCAGTGTGGGCAGACTGGCATTCATTTTCTAACATGAACAGCACAGTCATCGGCCCCTCGCTGCTGTGCTGAAGATCCAGCTGTTCTTTTGTGTCAACAGAAACATGTAATTCCCTAGACAATGTCTTAGAACACCTCCCTGTGTGTCACTGATATCCTTTATATACCCAGCTGCATGAAAACACCTCTGGGTGTGAGAATTTCAATTTTCGGTCAGTAATCGGTGATAGATTTTAAAAGCATGCTGTCTGCCTGTCCCTCGTACTGTACCTCATCTCACCTCATGTCCCGGCACTTAACAACAACTGTGTGTCTGTGCAATGCACTGGTTTAACCCATTGTTAACTCTCTCTCTGTCTCTGTCTCTCTCTTTCTCTCTCTCTGTCCCTCTCTGTTCTCTCTCTTTCTCTCTCTCTCTCTCTCTCTGTTCTCTCTCTGTCTCTGTTCTCTCTCCCTCCCTCTCTGCCTCTGTCTCTCTGATCTCTCTCTGTCTCTCTCTCCCCCTCTGTTCTCTCTCTCTCTCTCTGTCCCTCTCTCCCTCTCTCTCTGCCTCTCTCTCTGTCTCTCTGATCTCTATCTCTCTCTCTCCCTCTCTGCCTCTCTCTCTGTCTCTCTGATCTCTATCTCTCTCTCTCTCTCTCTCTCTGTTCTCTCTCTCTCTGTCTCTGTTCTCTCTCTGTCTCTCTCTCCCTCTCTCTCTCCCTCTCTGCCTCTCTCTCTGTCTCTCTGATCTCTATCTCCCTCTCTGCCTCTCTCTCTCCCTCTCTGATCTCTCTCTCTCTCTCTCTCTCTCTCTCTCTTTCAGATCTGGAGGAGGATAGGACGTCTGTTCCCTACTCGCAGTCTTCCTAGAGTTTTGTTCTTTTCCTAAACAACCACAACTAAACTAAACAAAATCACACAGAGAAACGTGTCTTCCTAGGATTGATTGAAAGCCTCTATTCCCCACCCTGCCTGTCTCTGTCTGTCTCGCTCTCTCTCTCTCTCTGTGGGGGATGGGGGAACCCCAGAATGACTCCCCAAACTGGCCACTTGAATGCCAGCTCCTTTACTCCTTCTGTAGCATTACTTCAAGACAAAAGACGAATACAGAAGTACTATAAAAAAATCTCAGACAAACGTATCCACGACAACCAGTCTGTCAATTTACAATCATATAGTAATAGTAGGGGTTAAATAGGGGGTGGGTGGGGCAGAGCAGGATCAAAAAGCTCTGAAGCTCAGATTTGCACAGTCCTGACAGTCTCGGAGCGTGATATTGAAGCTTCGAGATTAGATAAAGGGGCATTCAGAACAGAAAATAGGAGGCACTTTTTTACACAGAGAATTGTGAGGGTCTGGAACCAACTCCCCAGTAATGTTGTTGAAGCTGACACCCTGGGATCCTTCAAGAAGCTGCTTGATGAGATTCTGGGATCAATAAGCTACTAACAACCAAAACGAGCAAGATGGGCCGAATGGCCTCCTCTCATTTGGAAACTTTCTTATGTTCTAAGCAGGCCCCGCCCCCACAATGACACCTCCCCCCACGCAAGCCCCTCCCACACATGCCCCTCCCCACGGAACTCGCAAATGAAATTCCTTAACCCCTGCTGGTGCAAGTAGTTACAGGGGCATACTTGTTTAGGGGCAGCCTTCACTGGAATAACAACAACCTGGAGATCCAGCCAGGTGCCTTGAAACTGGACCAAGACATCCTATCGAAGAGACGTTAAAGGGAGCTACAAATCGAGCTGAGTGCCACGCAGGGAAGGCGTACCTCGGGCAGCTTGGTTCGTCACCTTCCACTGGAGCTCCAGCCAGCAGACACGTGCTTTCAGTGAGACTACAGGAGAGGTCTGCTGAGCTGGGCAGAGACTGGGGGTGGGCTGGGGGGCTCCAGGCGGAGCGTGTTTGCAGGACAGAAGGATAATTGGCCAGATCAGAGCACAGCTTCCCAGGAGTGTCGCTGAGACACGCAAACCTTCATAGTTTAACTGCAAGAGGAGAGGTTTTTCAGCTTGCTTTTCGTTTTCGAAGCAGGGTCTGGGGGAACTCTAGCTCTCATGGATTACTGCAGTATTAAAAGTCATTTGTCCCACATGCTCCCCCCACCTCTCTCAAAAGAAATGGTTTAGTGTATCCCGTCTGAGAGGCTGCCCGCTGGTGGTGATGTTATTAACGACTTCTAACCCACGAAAGACTTAGTAGTATTCTGCAGCGGAGAGCTATATCTAAAAACTGTATTCTTAACCCTGTATCATCCATTGTGCTAACCTGTTATTTATTCGAGAAATACAGCTGTTTTTAACAAAGGCTTCCTGCACTATACAGTATGTATGTATAGTATACATACAGACATATGTAGTATTTATAGTCATGTATCTATGCTTGCGTGTGAAGCAGGGATCTAAGACATTTACGACAGCATTAAGACCGGCCCAGAGCGTTCCACACTGCCTTCAGCATCCCCTCTGCCTGGGTATTACTGCTGTTAGAAGTCAGTGTAAATACTGAACATGCACTGCGTTACTTTGGAATAATAATATTTGCTGGTGATGTGGTTTTTTTCAGGTGCTCACTAGAGATTATCACTGTTTTTTTTGTTTTTTTTTATCGACTAGGGTTTTTGTTCCTAACTGACAGGCAAATATCCGCCCGTCTTGATATAAACACAAGGGAGTCAAACAGTAGACTGTGATCAAACCCTCAGAGCTTGGAACTGCAAGCCTCTCTTCTTGTGCTTGGAGGAGCTGGAGAGCTAATGAACATCAGCCAGCCCTAAAAAGCAAACCCTGCTACAGCCCTGCAAATCCTACAAACCCTGGAAAATGCTACAGCCCTGCAAATCCTACAAACCCTGGAAAAATGCTACAGCCCTGCAAATCCTACAAACCCTGGAAAAATGCTACAGCCCTGCAAATCCTACAAACCCTGGAAAAATGCTACAGCCCTGCAAACCCTACAAACCCTGGAAAAATGCTACAGCCCTGCAAACCCTACAAACCCTGGAAAAATGCTACAGCCCTGCAAATCCTACAAACCCTGGAAACTCTGACTCCTAATCCTCATACACTCCTGCTCTTCTGAGATAGTTCCTATGACATTTCTATGCATATATATATATATATATATATATATATATATATAATTTCTATGTAGCTGTGTATGTTTTAGGAGGTGTGACAGCGCACTGTACACAGTTAACCCTTTGTGCATCTGCAGTAGCGCTGTGCACTTTGTGTTGATTTGCCTCTATATAAATCTATATAAAAAATGTACAGGAATTCATATTTAAGATACTTAAAGAGAACTGGGAAGCAACTCAGTTTTGTTATCAGTTCTGGTCACACTCTCTGCAGCGCTCTGAAACAGTCAATGATTGATCATATCAGCAACCACGGCCTCTGAGCGAGCCAGTCTGACCACTGAGGCCCTGGGACTGAACTGCATTCGGAATCTCAAGCAGTTATTAAAACCGCAGCTCTATGTAGAAATGCAAAACTCTACCACCTACCTCTCTGACACTTCTCTGAGCATGCGTGCTGCCTGTGGCGTGCAGGGCTGAGAGTCTCTAGGCAGGAGCACAATACCCTTCCACTGCCAGCTTCCTCACCTTGTAGCGAGCTGACTATTAATGAATGAATGCACACAGGCTGGGGGGTTTGGTTTTGGTGTGCACACACTCACATTGTGCTGGTAGAACCACGCCAGGGAGCGTCAGGACGGGAGGGGGCTGCTAGCATCATCCCAAACACAAGCACATGAAACCTGGGGCTTTGCTCTGAAAGGAGGACAGAGGGGTGACCGTGCGCCTGTCGCTGCTGCACCAGGGGGTGAAGCTCTCGCTGTACCTTTCTGTTTGCCTGTCTGTGGGCTGATCGTTCTGGGATGGATATGTGGGGCTTGCACAGGCTCTGCTTTTTAGGCTTGCCCTGATTCTCTCGTTCGCCACGAGCGCGTTCAAAATTCTCAACCTGTATTTTTAAACCCCTGTTTTTAACAAAGGCTTCTGAGTCATATGCCGTTTATGTAAATGCTGTCGATGAATAAAAGAATTAGGAAAAAGAAATTCAAAGGGGAAGTATCTCGTTCCTTTGAGCGTCTCATTTTTATCAAGCATATCAATGCAGAATGCTTTCTGTTGGAAATACACATTTCATTATCAAATGAAGCTGCTAGGCTGGGCTCCTACAGTTGGGTATCAGATTTCTCCCCCCTGTGTCAAGAGGGTGACTCCCTCCTTCTGTCCCAAACAGCACACAAACACCAGTTTCAACATGTATATATTCCTGTCATTTAAAAATAAACCTCATTTTAAAGTGCTCTCCACCCCTCCCTCCCCTGCATTACAAGATGGTTTGTTCCCTCGACTGCAGCTGACATGATCTGGAATACTCCAATACTGATGTATTGGGAGGGGAACTGAAGTCATTACAATCTACTAAGCGGTGGTCCCCGTTTGTGCTATTTGATAAATCTGTCACATGACACGAGTTTCCATGCGGGGAGATATTCCTCTTATTTATTCATTAATTTATTCGTTACTTAGCGACGCTTCTATAAGTTCACTGTAATTGGTCCTGGACGGCCGCAGTGTGGTATACTATTGTAACATTTACCCGTCTAAATCATGAAACTACAAAGCCATTGCTGTACTGCGAAAAGAGACGAGCCCACAGCTCCCTCACTCACTGGCTGCGTTCACGTACGCATATATTCATCTGCGTGAACTCATCCGGAAAAGACGTCACCAGGTCACGCATCTCCCGAGCGCAGATTCTGCGCAGATCGCGCATCTCCTGACCGGTACTGCGCAGGAGCAGCCGCGCGTGGAGCAACCAGATCCAATCCTCACTCCATGTGCTACTGCCACCTAGCCAGGGGCTGTGAAGCGCCTTCCAGTCAGGGCATTAATTATTATCTTATGAATGATTTGTAATACAAATTAAAATGATTTGACTCTTTTTTTCCACACATTTATTGTGCTTTTCAGATAATCAGATATTTGTTCTAAAGGTTTAAACATGTAAATAAATAAATAAATAAATAAATAAATATGCTAAACGGCTGAAATGACCTAAAACCGCTCTGTTATTTTCAGCAGGTGTAATTGGTTATTGATGAAAGGCTATCAGGGACAGGGAATAACCTACTTTGAATTAAGGAGAATAAATCAGCTTTAATAACAGGTAGTTGAAGTGAGATATGTGACCAAATGTGCAAGTATTTGAACTATTTTTGTCCCAGATCAAAATACAATACTGTCTAACAATTGTGTAATATAAACATACGTTTATATTATCTCTTTATAGCAGGGACTGTTTCTACTATACCTTTTCTGGTCATGTTGTAAATTATGAAGCTGGTGGAGCACAAAGGAAACTTCGATTGCATCCACTTCTGCGATTAGAATTTCTCTCAACACCACCTCCATTTCGGTTCTGCTCAGAACTGTTGTTCATCTTCCAAAGCTCTCCACGCTGCGTCTGCACAGACCGTGACGTCAGACGCAGACTCCCGTCTGCAATCTAGCCGGCAAAAAAAAGTGTCGTGTTGCATGTAAAGCCGTGTGATCACAGTCAAATCCATTCAAGATCTCAAAAAGCGATTATAAGTCTGGAAATAAAATGATTATATATATATATATATATATATATATATATATATATATATATATATATATATATATATATATATATATATATATCAACCACAGCCTTCTGTTTGTTACAGCGTGTAAATCTGATGTTGTTTATATATATAAAGTTAGCTATATATGATACACACACATTACCTTCGCTGTTTAAGCCAGCACAGCGTCTTTTGTAGTAGAGTTTTGAAGTGAGGAGCAGCCAGTTATAAATACAACAGCAGCAACGTCTGAGCACCGAGAAAAGACATTGATTGAGATCCCTGCCTGGGGTTCAACCCTGCTGATCCTCAGTGTAGGACTGGAGCAGAGAGACTGGGACACTGGGCTGTGCTGAGGACTGGAGCGCAAACAGAAAAGGTAGGAGAGACCACACCACGGTTCATTATAACTGTATGATTATCGGCTCGGTCAGGTACTGTTGAAATGAGGTCTCAGTGCAAATAAAAATTTTTTTAAAAATGTATATTTTAGTCTGATACAGTGAGAAGGGGAGCCTGGGTGTTAGTGAACTTTTTCTAAGTTTGTTTACAGGCCCAGTCTCCACATGCATGGAAGTTTTCAGTTCATCCCATTGGCTTCTCATGACACGGCGCTCACGTCACCTCCAGGTTCAAACACTGCCATGCAAATGATCTAGCCGCTAAACAGAAGAGGCTCGGCTCGGCTCAGGTTCAATGGGAGGAAATTCTATGGCACTTCTTTAGTTTGTCCCCTTGGCTTCAGTCACAGCGTGTATTAATTGTACCGTGTTAGGTTTCCTATGTCTATCGATAGTATCTATTTTATAATCCATAATGCTTAAAAAAAAAAAAAAAGTTTATTTTATTTTATTTTTTAAGAACATAAAGTTTCCAAATGAGAGGAGGCCATTCGGCCCATCTTGCTCGTTTGGTTGTTAGTAGCTTATTCATCCCAGAATCTCATCAAGCAGCTTCTTGAAGGATCCCAGGGTGTCAGCTTCAACAACATTACTGGGGAGTTGGTTCCAGACCCTCACAATTCTCTGTGTAAAAAAGTGCCTCCTATTTTCTGTTCTGAATGCCCCTTTATCTAATCTCCATTTGTGACCCCTGGTCCTTGGCGGTGCTTCTCTAGCGCGGTTAGGCCGACAGGTACAGTAAACGCATGCATGCAGTGCTACCACTGGGTGCGTTAAGTAAGTGAGCGGCTCAGTAAAATAATCAACTTAACGCCTCGCTCAGTTCCGCTCCCGCTGAGCCGCTCAGAGCCGCTCCTGAGCATTTTTCATCAGTGATCAGAGTGAGCGGACGGAATGGACACCTGCAGGAAACAAGTGGAGATGACAGGCAGGATTGACAAATACGTTTGTCAAGAACGATGAACTGGTTCCGACTTATGAAGTTATGTATTAATTGGCTAAATAAGATGGTAAAAATTGTTATTTTCGAATTTGTATCATTTAATTTCATTTTTTTTTTAAATGTAGAGCTGTTTTATAGTTATTAATGTATTATTATTAGGCTTGTAGTATTAATATTATTCATAATTCTCATTATTAACGTCGGTATTGCCGGTATTAAACACAGCCAGATATGAGGTTCAGTCCATCAGAGCGCCGAACTCAGCGAGGTACAGCAGGGGCAGTAACGTCACACGGGGTCATTTTATCTACCATCACCTCAGAAACACAAACAAGCAAATAATTATTATTCGCCATTTTTAAAAGTCGCTCAGCGATCTCGTGAGCAGAGCGTTAAGTCATTTGAATCTGCTCAGTGTGCTTTCTGAGCGGCTCACTTACTTAACGCGCCCACTGACTCCATTTCCCACACGCCACCGCAGAGAAGAACTACAACTCCCAGCGGGCAACGCTCCCCCCAACCAATAGCAACAGCAGGTACTGCGGGCCGGGCGCGTTCCCCAGTTCCTGGTTAAAGATGGCGGACGAGCGTGAGACAGCACTGAAGCCTCAGACGGAAGAGGAGGAAGAAGATGACCACGGGCACTGCAGCGACTGCGAGAATGACGAGCACCTCTTCGGCGATGGGTGAGGCATAGAGCCGCCGCGCTTTCTTGTGTAGAAAGTGGTTTGTGAGCCGGTTTGCTGCGGCTGTGTATACCTGCGCCTCGGCACACCAGCGAGGTGGAAGCAACCTCACTTCGACCGGTCCCGCCCCTTTCCGCTGCTTCGATTGGAGGGCTGCTTTGAGTGAATGGGTTTTCTTGAAGCTAAGTGGTGTAGGGTCTAAATCAATCTGAGCGAGTGGGCGGGGCTTGGAGGGTTCTAGAGTATTTCGCCGAGTTAAGATTCGTAGGGACTCGACTGGTTCCCATTGAACAACCTGGAGACCCCGCGATACACCCGGGTTGAAATGCATGTACGAAGGGAGCAAATTAACAATATAGCTGATGGGGGAAATATCACGTGTGATTTGAGCAGGCTGCGTGGAGTCAGACGAATCCCACATGAAGTATTGCACACGTACCGCTGTATCTCCAAATGCGCCGTCCAGATATCATCGCATTGCCTGCTGTATTGTGATCACATGTTGTGACACTGCCTTGCTCCGCTGTGGGGATCTCCTCACGCAGCGGGCCGTGCCTCTCCTGCCTCCAGCCTCCTGCCCCAGCGGAGAGGGGTATTGCTGCAAAACGAAGGCTCTCGCAGGGTAGCGCTGCGTGCGCAACCCGTGATAGGCTTCATCATTATACGCTACAGCCCGATCACGTGATAAGGGTGATGAGTTGAGCTCCTAAAACGAAGTCTTTCAGAACAATAACCTGACTCTAAACGGTGAATGAAGCAAGACGTCAATTTGTGGCTGTGTCCTGATCGTGCACGCGTTTTTAAACCTAATTTTATACCAGATCTGCGCATCCTTTCACGAGCACGCTGTGGAATTCTGTTTCGCTGTTCCTAACGCCTTGTTGCTGGAACGTGTGTGCGTATCTGCAGGGTTCCATTGACGTCGCAGCTTCAAGGAGGGAGACACTAACCCACATCCCTGCAGCTAACTGGGGAGGTATGTGTGGATGCTTATTAAAAATATATATATATATTAAACATTTTGTGTACATCCGTTTTTTATTGCTCTAGCAATGTGTGATTTTCAGTGAGCCTCCAGCAGAGTATTTATCTGTATTGAAAAGACCTAAAAGTATCTGCTTGGCAGCCAAGTTAACCCTGGTGTTGAGATCTACGACAGCGTGAGTCTAACTGGCTTATAAGTAATGCTACGCATCTGCACCAGTCTGCTGTCCCTCCTCAGGCATGTGATCCACCAGCTGCCCAAGCCCTACAAATACAGCTCAGTAACAAGATTATCCCCTCGTTCCTGCGCCACGCGAGACAGGCAAGCCCAGGAGCTGCTGATGGGGGTGAGATGGGAGGGCTTCGCTGTAATCTGACTTCAGGGGAGGAGTGCAGGGACTCCCCTCTGTGCTGAGACACTAACCCAGTCCATGCAGGGGCTCCCCTCTGTGCTGAGGCACTAACCCAGTCCATGCAGGGGCTCCCCTCTGTGCTGAGACACTAACCCAGTCCATGCAGGGCTCCCCTCTGTGCTGAGACACTAACCCAGTCCATGCAGGGCTCCCTCTGTGCTGAGGCACTAACCCAGTCCATGCAGGGGCTCCCCTCTGTGCTGAGGCACTAACCCAGTCCATGCAGAGACTCCCCTCTGTGCTGAGACACTAACCCAGTCCATGCAGGGGCTCCCCTCTGTGCTGAGACACTAACCCAGTCCATGCAGGGGCTCCCCTCTGTGCTGAGGCACTAACCCAGTCCATGCAGAGGCTCCCCTCTGTGCTGAGACACTAACCCAGTCCATGCAGGGGCTCCCCTCTGTGCTGAGACACTAACCCAGTCCATGCAGGGACTCCCCTCTGTGCTGAGACACTAACCCAGTCCATGCAGGGACTCCCCTCTGTGCTGAGACACTAACCCAGTCCATGCAGGGACTCCCCTCTGTGCTGAGACACTAACCCAGGACATGCAGGGGCTCCCCTCTGTGCTGAGGCACTAACCCAGTCCATGCAGGGACACTAAGCCAGTCAGTAAGGTTCTCTGGGACGGGGGTACCCGTGTCCGCTATGCTCGTGTGGTTTGTCGGGACTCCAGATTTGCAGTTGTCTGCGTCCTGCCCTTGTTGTTTTAATTTGAAGCCATGCAGGTAACGGAGCTGCGTTGTGAGGTGCAGCTTCAGAATGTTATGGGGCTCATGCTCCGCTCAGTTCCTGCTGTGGAGAGCTGGAAAGCGTGGACCCGGGAACGCCTTGGATCGGAGCGATTTGCTTTGTGAGGTGGATTACACTACTGATCAAACCAGACTCCCATTGCACAGCAGTGTGGGCTGAACTGAGCCCAATGAAGATCATGCTTTGCTCCCTTTCTAGTCAGTGTACATATCAGTGGAGAACAGGGATTGCATTTGGCTGGGATCGCTGCCTCTCTCTCTCTCTCCCCTTCTCCCCCTGTCTCTCTCTGCTCTCTCTTCCTTCTCCCCTGTCTGTCTCTGCTCTCTCTGTTCCCTCTCTCTGTCTCTGCTCTCTCTGTTCTCTCTCTGTCTCTGTCTCTCTCTCTCTCTCTCTCTCCCCCTCTCCCCCTGTCTCTCTGTGTCTCTCTCTCTCTGCTCTCTCTATTCCCTCTCTCTGTTCTCTCTCTCTCTCTGTTCTCTCTCTCTCTCTCTCTCTCTCTCTCTCTCTCTCTCTCTCTCTCGTCTGTTTTGTTGTTGCATGACTGGTGCTGACCCAGCATTGATCTCCTTCCTCTCTGTGCAGGGATAAGAGCCCGGGGGATGACAGCGGAGCGAAGAAGAAGAAGAAGAAACAGAAGCGGAAAAAGGATAAAGCCGGAGGCAAGGAGCCGGGGCAGGAGTCTGGCAAGGTAGGGGAGGGAGGGACGGAGGGTGGGGTGGGGTGGGGTTGTTGAGGGAGGGAGGGAGGGAGTGGGGCTGTCAAGGAGAGGGAGGGCTGGAGGTGGGGCTGTCGAGGAGGGGCTGGGGTGGGGCTGGGGAGGGGTGGGGCTGTCAAGGAAGGGAGGGGGAGGGGGGCTGTCGGGAGGGCTGGGGGCTGTCGAGGGAGGGAGGGGTGGGGCTGTCGAGTCAGGGAGGGAGGGACGGGACGGACGGACGGACGGAGTGGGGTGGGGTGGGGGTGGGGGCTGTTGATGGAGGGAGGGCTGTCGAGGGAGGGAGGAAGGAGGGAGGGAGCATGTTGTGTAGGAATTTGACATGAAAGCCTCAGACTGATGACTAGACTTGCAGGGTGTTCCCAGCTCGAGTGGACCGTGTTCTTGCTCTTGCCTGTGCAGGTGAACTCTCTCCCTGCTGAGAAGCTGCAGGAGATCCAGAAGGCCATCGAGCTGTTCTCCGTGGGACAGGGGCCTGCCAAGACCATGGAGGAGGCCAGCCGCCGGAGCTACCAGTTCTGGGACACACAGCCGGTCCCCAAGCTAGGTGAGGGGAGCTGCCTTCCACGCTGCAGCCACACAAGCACGCTGCCTTCCACGCTGCAGCCACACAAGCACGCTGCCTTCCACGCTGCAGCCACACAAGCACGCTGCCTTCCACGCTGCAGCCACACAAGCACGCTGCAGCCACACAAGCACGCTGCAGCCACACAAGCACGCTGCCTTCCACGCTGCAGCCACACAAGCACGCTGCCTTCCACGCTGCAGCCACACAAGCACGCTGCCTTCCACGCTGCAGCCACACAAGCACGCTGCCTTCCACGCTGCAGCCACACAAGCACGCTGCAGCCACACAAGCACGCTGCCTTCCACGCTGCAGCCACACAAGCACGCTGCCTTCCACGCTGCAGCCACACAAGCACGCTGCCTTCCACGCTGCAGCCACACAAGCACGCTGCCTTCCACGCTGCAGCCACACAAGCACGCTGCCTTCCATGCTGCAGCCACACAAGCACGCTGCCTTCCACGCTGCAGCCACACAAGCACGCTGCCTTCCACGCTGCAGCCACACAAGCACGCTGCCTTCCACGCTGCAGCCACACAAGCACGCTGCAGCCACACAAGCACGCTGCCTTCCACGCTGCAGAACTGTAGCCCTGAGCTACTCAAACTCCACGCTGCAGCCCAGAGCTTTCTCTAACCACTGAGCTACTCCAACCCACCGCCTTCCACGCTGCAGCCCAGCACTCTAACCACTGAGCTACTCAAACCCACCGCCTTCCACGCTGCAGCCCAGAGCTTTCTCTAACCACTAAGCCACACAAGCCCATGATTACTGTTCTATATAACGTATTTCTAAACTACATGTGAATGTTTTATTCCATTTGGATTACCTGTAAAATAGGAATTTCAATCAAATATACACAAGTAGCTATGGTGACATCGCCAGTAAATTATGCAAATGAGTCCCATGGAAGGTTGGAACCTTCCTTCGGTAATGTGTTCCGAACCTTCCAAGGTCAAAATGTACCCTTCGTTGCAGCCCTACTTGTCGTATTCCTAAAATTAGCATCCTGGAGTGTTTTATAGTTCTGGATGACATATCCTGTTTTAACATGGAAAACAACCTGGTCACAGACACCTTGTTAAGAAAAATGTACACTTTGTTTCATGCCTGTGTCCTGTTGACTTTAAAGCTCTGTGTGTGTGTCTCTCGAACCCGGGCTGCTTGTGACTGAGTGTTTAAAGCTCTGTGTGTGTGACTCTCGAACCCGGGCTGCTTGTGACTGAGTGTTTAAAGCTGTGTGTGTGTCTCTCTCTCTAACCCGGGCTGCTTGTGACTGAGTGTTTAAAGCTGTGTGTGTCTCTCTCTCTAACCTGGGCTGCTTGTGACTGAGTGTTTAAAGCTGTGTGTGTCTCTCTCTCTAACCTGGGCTGCTTGTGACTGAGTGTTTAAAGCTGTGTGTGTGTCTCTCTCTAACCTGGGCTGCTTGTGACTGAGTGTTTAAAGCTGTGTGTGTGTCTCTCTCTAACCCGGCTGCTTGTGACTGAGTGTTTAAAGCTGTGTGTGTGTCTCTCTAACCCGGGCTGCTTGTGACTGAGTGTTTAAAGCTGTGTGTGTGCTCTCTCTCGAACCCGGCTGCTTGTGACTGTGTGTGTGTCTCTCTCTAACCCGGGCTGCTTGTGACTGAGTGTTTAAAGCTGTGTGTGTGTCTCTCTAACCCGGCTGCTTGTGACTGAGTGTTTAAAGCTGTGTGTGTCTCTCTCGAACCCGGGCTGCTTGTGACTGAGTGTTTAAAGCTGTGTGTGTCTCTCTCTAACCCGGGCTGCTTGTGACTGAGTGTTTAAAGCTGTGTGTGTGTCTCTCTCTAACCCGGGCTGCTTGTGACTGAGTGTTTAAAGCTGTGTGTGTCTCTCTCTAACCCGGGCTGCTTGTGACTGAGTGTTTAAAGCTGTGTGTGTGTCTCTCTCTAAC
Source organism: Acipenser oxyrinchus oxyrinchus (assembly GCA_030684275.1). NCBI lineage: Eukaryota > Metazoa > Chordata > Actinopteri > Acipenseriformes > Acipenseridae > Acipenser > Acipenser oxyrinchus. The sequence continues at coordinate 28,949 of JAGXEW010000872.1, read as the reverse complement.
CAGGGCTGCTTGTGACTGAGTGTTTAAAGCTGTGTGTGTGTCTCTCTCTCTAACCCGGGCTGCTTGTGACTGAGTGTTTAAAGCTGTGTGTGTGTGTCTCTCTCTCTAACCCGGGCTGCTTGTGACTGAGTGTTTAAAGCTGTGTGTGTGTCTCTCTCTAACCCGGGCTGCTTGTGACTGAGTGTTTAAAGCTGTGTGTGTGTCTCTCTCTAACCCGGGCTGCTTGTGACTGAGTGTTTAAAGCTGTGTGTGTGTCTCTCTCTAACCCGGGCTGCTTGTGACTGAGTGTTTAAAGCTGTGTGTGTGTCTCTCTCTCTAACCCGGGCTGCTTGTGACTGAGTGTTTAAAGCTGTGTGTGTGTGTCTCTCTCTAACCCGGCTGCTTGTGACTGAGTGTTTAAAGCTGTGTGTGTGTCTCTCTCTAACCGGGCTGCTTGTGACTGAGTGTTTAAAGCTGTGTGTGTGTCTCTCTCTAACCCGGGCTGCTTGTGACTGAGTGTTTAAAGCTGTGTGTGTGTCTCTCTCTCTAACCCGGGCTGCTTGTGACTGAGTGTTTAAAGCTGTGTGTGTGTCTCTCTCTCTAACCCGGGCTGCTTGTGACTGAGTGTTTAAAGCTGTGTGTGTGTCTCTCTCTCTAACCCGGGCTGCTTGTGACTGAGTGTTTAAAGCTGTGTGTGTCTCTCTCTAACCCGGCTGCTTGTGACTGAGTGTTTAAAGCTGTGTGTGTGTCTCTCTAACCGGGCTGCTTGTGACTGAGTGTTTAAAGCTGTGTGTGTGCTCTCTCTCTAACCGGGCTGCTTGTGACTGAGTGTTTAAAGCTGTGTGTGTCTCTCTCTCTAACCCGGGCTGCTTGTGACTGAGTGTTTAAAGCTGTGTGTGTCTCTCTCTCTAACCCGGGCTGCTTGTTTTCTCGCTGTGTTTCAGGGGAGGTGGTGGTGTCTCATGGTCCCATCGAGCCCGATAAGGACAGCATCCGGACGGAGCCGTACACCCTGCCGCAGGGCTTCGTGTGGGACGCGCTGGACCTGGGCAACGCAGCCGTGGTGAGGGGCCGCAGGGAGAGCCATGGCAGGGGTCACAGGCGGCTTTGCAGTTCTTAAAGCTCATCGTAGCACCGCTAGTGGGGATGTGTAGATTGATAGATATGTAGGGTTTAGAATCACAGCACCAGGTGGGTTTTTAAACGTGGTGTTTTTTGTTTATCAGTTACTTCTTTTAACAAAGAGTGACCCTCTGTGTATTACAAGACTGTGATGGCCCTAATATGTATTACTGAAGTACATAGAATTTCTTGTAAGTGCCTGCCTCGCTAGCTCTGTGTGTGTGTGTGTGTGTTTTTGTGTGTCTCTCCAGTCCTGTCCCCGTCCCCCTCCAGTCCTGACCCTGTCCCCCTCCAGTCCTGACCCTGTCCCCCCTCCAGTCCTGTCCCCGTCCCTCTCCAGTCCTGACCCTGTCCCCCTAAAGTCCTGTCCCCGTCCCCTCTCCAGTCCTGACCCTGTCCCCCTCCAGTCCTGACCCTGTCCCCCCTAAAGTCCTGTCCCCGTCCCTCTCCAGTCCTGTCCCTGTCCCTCTCCAGTCCTGACCCTGTCCCCTCTCCAGTCCTGACCCTGTCCCCCTCCAGTCCTGTCCCCGTCCCTCTCCAGTCCTGACCCTGTCCCCCTCTCCAGTCCTGTCCCCTCTCCAGTCCTGACCCTGTCCCCCTCTCCAGTCCTGTCCCCCCTCCAGTCTTGACCCTGTCCCTGCTTCTCCCGCAGCTGAAGGAGCTCTACACTCTGCTCAACGAGAACTATGTGGAGGACGATGACAACATGTTCCGATTTGATTACTCTCCCGAGTTCCTGCTGTGGTGAGTAAGAGAACATTTACAAAACCGCAGGTGTGTTCTGAACCCGAGATTTTAATAGTTTAGAGTTGAAATGCTTGCAGTTTTGCATGAAGGTTTAAGCTTTGTCAGAAACATGCCAGGGTGGGGGAGAACGGTAGGGGTGGGGGAGGGTGGTTGGGGTCCTCAGTAACCCACTCTGTCCCTCGCAGGGCTCTGCGCCCCCCTGGCTGGCTGCCCCAGTGGCACTGCGGAGTGCGAGTCCTGTCCAACAGCAAGCTGGTGGGCTTCATCAGCGCCATCCCCGCTGACATCCGCATCTACGACACGTGAGTAAATCATTCAGAGCACGGTGGACGCAGCATCCAAAACCTGGAAGCCTTTTACAACTGAGAAGGTGAATCTGCGTGAATGCTTTGAACCACATAAAGGGTTCCTAGCCAACGAACCTACTCCATGAACCTCTCCTGTATCACAATCATTTGTTTATGTAGGGCTTGTGTGTGCGGCTTTGAAAGAAAGGCATGGATTTTGATTTAAAAGTAAAATCTCTGCTCCCGCGCTGCAAGCTTTGCTGTGCATACCAGGCGTTTGTGGTTCGTGCAAAGCTGCACGTTTTGAGATCTAAAGGACCCGAGCTGTGAATAGCGAGTGGGGTTGAATTTTAATGAGCTGTTTATTTTAATTGGTTTATTGTGGAGGCGTCTTGAGCACAGTAAGTTATTCCACATTCTGTAAGTCAGTCGTGTTAACCCTTTGCGGTCCATTTATTCAGCGTGTCAGGTCAGGTCCAATTTATTTTCACACGCGCAGTTTATTTTAGACGCTGTTTAAAAGTATTTTTCACAGTAAAACAGGTTTAAAAGGCCCTGCATATCAACAGGACACTCAGTACTGCATCTCCAGCCCCGCCCCACCCCTCGTTCACTATATTTATCACATACCTCTTCATAGTCGTGCATACTGATAAATCATCTTCTGATCACTCGTTTTATCACCAAACTCTTCAATAATGCGATCCAAGTCGTTATTTTATGACTATAACATCTACAAAAAGCTCTGCAAATGTCTGTGATGTTGTCTGAGCGCTGGATGTGGAAGCAGCTATCTTGTTTGTTTATGTCCGTGTTATCTATGTGGTGTCGGGTCTATCAGTATTCATGAGATACGCCTTTTTTTTCCCCTTTTTTGGTCTCACTCGGCATTGAATGGTTTCTCTGCTTTTTCCTGAGAAAAACGACTAGAGACCTGTTTTGGCGTCTTTTGATGATGTCGGACAGGGTCTGACATTGGACCGGAGAGGGAAAATTGCGATGTCGGACCAGGTCCCACATAGGACCGGAAAGGGTTAATATACTTCAACGTGATACTGACGCCTCATTTTATTCCCTCATGACATCCCACTTGTCCACTATCATTGCTATTTTAATACCCACGCATTGAGTTGTTTAACATTCATTTTTCATTCCCCACTGCGACGCTTGGCCGCTGCTTCCGGTGTGTGGTTCAGCTGCCGTCGCCGCGTTCACAGTCTTGCTCTCCTTTGTCTTTTGCACTCCAGAGAGAAGAGGATGGTTGAGATTAACTTCCTCTGCGTGCACAAGAAGCTGCGGTCGAAGCGAGTGGCGCCGGTTCTGATCCGAGAGATCACCAGGAGGGTGAACCTGCAGGGGATCTTCCAGGCCGTCTACACCGCGGGCGTGGTGCTGCCCAAACCCGTCAGCACCTGCAGGTCCGGAACCGACTTCAAACCGTGATGGCACGGCACAGGTGGTTCAGATAGGGTCCAGTATCCGGACGCTTAGATATTGGACCGTGTTAGAACACCCTGGAGTGTGTGCGCTTATAAAACGGGGGTTCCTACAAAACCAAGGAGCAGTTTAATCTCAGTTACAGCTTGCTCAGCACTTTGCCAATGTGTTTTATGTATAATAGAATACAATTAATATGTACCATAAAGAGACCATTTATTATACTCTGTATACTTAGTTTGTGCTGGCTCTCGGATTCCCAGTACTCTCATTGACTTTACTGGCTCCCTGTGCTGGTGCTTCATTCTCCCCTCTCTCCTCTCCCCTCTCTCCTCCTCTCTCCTATCCCCTGTGCCCTCTTCTCTCCTGCTTGTGGTGACCCTTTCCTCTCTCTCTCTCCTCTCTCTCTCTCTCTCTCTCTCTCTCTCTCTCTCTCTCTGTGTCTGTCTCTCTCACAGGTACTGGCACAGATCTCTGAACCCTCGCAAGCTGATTGAGGTGAAGTTCTCCCACCTGAGCAGGAACATGACAATGCAGCGCACCATGAAGCTCTACCGCCTGCCTGAGGTCGGTCTGCGTGTGTGCCTGCCTGCGTGTGTGCCTGCCTGTCTGCCTGGCTGTTTGTCTGTGTGCCTGCTTGTCTGTATGTCTGCCTGTCTCTGTCTGTGTGCCTGCCTGCCTTGTCTGTCTGTGTGCCTGTCTGCGTCTGTCTGCCTGTCTCTGCCTGTGTGCCTGCCTGTCTCTGTCTGTGTGCCTGCCTGCCTCTGTCTGTGTGCCTGCCTGCCTGCCTCTGTCTGCCTGCCTGTCTGTCTGCCTGCCTGCCTGTCTGTCTGTGTGCCTGCCTGTCTCTGTGTGCCTGTCTGTCTGTGTGCCTCCCTCCCTGTCTAAATCTGGGCAGAATGCGTCCAGATTTGCCACCAGTATTCACAGGGAAAAGCCTTATTTTGAATTAAATAGATTCCGATTCCCTGAATGTGTTTGTTGTGATGCCTGCAGTACTTGTGCGTGGTTCGTACTGCGATTGCTCAAATGCTGTGCATTTCTTTATTCTTATTTTGAGATGCTTTCACCCGAGTTCAGGAGCTGCTCTTTCATGTGTTTCGTTGTTACGTTGTTAAGGCGATAGAAAAACCTGCTGTTTTTATTTAATTTGCATGTCGATCGTTCGAATCGCTTCGAACAAGCAGAGTTAACGAGTGTTGGCTGTGTGGTGTCGCCCCAGGCCCCGAAGAACAGCGGGCTGCGCCCCATGCAGAGGAAGGACGTCCCGGCGGTGCACCGGCTTCTCCAGGGGTCCCTGAAGCAGTTCCACCTGACCCCCGCCATGAGCCCCGACGAGGTGGAGCACTGGCTGCTGCCCCGCGAGAACATCATCGACGCGTACGTCGTGGAGGTCAGCACCGCGCCGCTCGCACTGTCCTCTCGCTGCTGTGTGTGTGTGTGTGTGTGTGTGTGTGTGCCGCAGAGAGAGTCGTGTTGCATGTCGCTTTGTGGTGGTACATTTTTTTTGTGCTGATCGGCAGCTGTAGAAATGAAGCGGCTTTGTTGTGTCGATTCTAAACTGGGCTTCAGTTCAGTGCGCTGCTGCTCGGTCACTGTGTTTTACACGCACAAGGAAGCAATCCTTATGTAATAGATTGTTTTGTATCCCAAATATAAATGCGCAGAGTTTCCAAGCCAGACTCAATTGGGGTTCGGAGGAATCTGTACTTCCGAGGCAGCAGTGTGGAGTAGTGGTCAGAGCGCTGGACTCTTGACCGGAGGGTCGTGGGTTCAATCCCAGGTGGGGGACACTGCTGCTGTACCCTTGAGCAAGGTCCTTTACCTAGATTGCTCCAGTGAAAACCCAACTGTATAAATGGGTAATTGTATGTAAAATAATGTGATATCTTGTAACAATTGTAAGTCGCCCTGGATAAGGGCGTCTGCTAAGAAATAAATAATGTATGAGCTTGAATCTCATTAAACACCCCCAGCAGCCCGATCCCAGCTGCAGACTGGTTCCCGTGCAGCGTACAGAGAGTCTTCTTTCTGTATTTCTGTATATTTCTGTGTAGCGATGGAGGTCTTCTTTATGCTGGCTTTGGCAATTGCTTACAAACGTGTTAAAAAGTTCAAACAGGAATAATGCTTTCAGCGTTCGGGGTGCTGGTCTCTGGTTGAATTTCCCTGGAGAGATGTCAGAAATGTTTCCTTTGCTTCTCTCCTGCTCTTCGCCCGTTTCACCCTCCTGTTCTTGTGTGCAGAACCCCGAGGGCAGGATAACGGACTTCCTGAGCTTCTACACCCTGCCCTCCAGCATCATGAACCACCCCGTCCACAAGAGCCTGAAGGCAGCCTACTCCTTCTACAACGTGCACACCACCACCCCACTGCTGGAGCTCATGAGCGCGCCCGTCCTGGCCAAATCGGTGAGGCGGGGTGGGGAGGCAGGTGGCGAGGTGGCGGGGTGGGAGGCTGAACCTGTTTTATGTAAAATAATGTTGGGCTCAGTGTTTATGCAGTAATAACTGCACAGTGTCCAAATGCACCTCCGGTAATAACTGCACAGTGTCCGAATGCACCTCCCCTGGTTTTGTTTTCTGAACAGAAATAAAGATGATGCAGTGCAGTGCAGTGCAGTGCAATGCCTCTCTTGTAGAGTGTTCTTCATGCTATGGCATCCCAGGGCGCTTCAAGGAGGCTGTGTGGTCCAGTGGTTAAAGAAAAGGGCTTATAACCAGGAGGTCACTGGTTCAAATCCCCCCTCAGCCACTGACTCATTGTGTGACCCTGAGCAAGTCACTTCACCTCCTTGTGCTCCGTCTTTCGGGTGAGACGTAATTGTAAGTGACTCTGCAGCTGATGCATAGTTCACACACCCTAGTCTCTGTAAGTCGCCTTGGATAAAGGCGTCTGCTAAATAAACAAATAATAATAAAATAATAATAATTAAAAATGTAAAAGACGGTTCTAATGATTTCCGGCTATGAGCACAGCATGTGGTGTAACCCTCCTCTCCTCCTCCTCCTCCTCCAGAAAGGCTTCGATGTGTTCAACGCCCTGGACCTGATGGAGAACAAGACCTTCCTGGAGAAGCTGAAGTTTGGCATTGGGGATGGAAACCTGCAGTATTACCTGTACAACTGGAAGTGTCCCAGCATGGGCTCAGAGAAGGTGAGAGGAAGCACTTCCTGGATCATAGGACTCGGCGCTCCATGAAATCAGGTGCAGGCAGTCAGGCGGGGTGAGTGCTGATGGGAGCTCCGCAGAAATCAGGTGCAGGCAGTCAGGCGGGGGTCTCAGGTGCTGATGGGAGCTCTCCGCAGAAATCAGGTGCAGGCAGTCGGACGAGGGGCGCTGATGCTGATCGGAGCTCTCCGCAGAAATCAGGTGCAGGCAGTCAGGCGGGGGTCTCAGGTGCTGATGGGAGCTCTCCGCAGAAATCAGGTGCAGGCAGTCGGACGAGGGTCGCTGATGCTGATCGGAGCTCTCCGCAGAAATCAGGTGCAGGTAGTCAGGCGGGGGTCTCAGGTGCTGATGGGAGCTCTCCACAGAAATCTGGTGCAGGCAGTCGGACGAGGGTCGCTGATGCTGATCGGAGCTCTCCGCAGAAATCAGGTGCAGGCAGTCAGGCGGGGGTCGCTGGTGCCGATGGGAGCTCTCCGCAGAAATCAGGTGCAGGCAGTCAGGCGGGGGTCGCGGGTGCTGATGGGAGCTCTCCGCAGAAATCGGGTGCAGGCAGTCAGACGAGGGTCGCTGGTGCTGATGGGAGCTCTCCGCAGAAATCAGGTGCAGGCAGTCAGGTGGGGGTCTCAGGTGCTGATGGGAGCTCTCCGCAGAAATCTGGTGCAGGCAGTCGGACGAGGGTCGCTGATGGTGATCGGAGCTCTCCGCAGAAATCAGGTGCAGGCAGTCGGACGAGGGTCGCTGATGCTGATCAGGATAGTTTACCATTCAGAGTGAAACGAATGAAGAAACAGCTGCTTGGGGTTTGTGATGATCACTGTTCTGCACAGTCTAAGAGAAGCAGCATTAATAAACACAAACCTGTTTTGTTTCACTTTTTAAATGGTAAATGAGCCTGATCGAGGATCACAAGCATCTGTTTTATATGCTGTGTGTTTTTTTTGTTTTTTTATATAGAAATGCCTCACAGACTGAGCTGTTTTTCCACTTTAGAAACTGTCTCGCATATCCTGGTAATGTGGTAAATCTGCGAGGCAAAACGTGATTCGGATTTCGCATTGCTGTCAGTTATGTAGCTTCTAGTGGATACTGGCTAAGAAGATGAGCCCCTGAAAAGATAAATCAAATTTAAAAAACCCCTCCAAGGAGCAAGCCTGCATGTAATTGATTATTGATTATTGATCACTCTTGTTTCTCCTCCTCCCCTCGCAGGTGGGCCTCGTCCTGCAGTGACCGATTGTCAGAAAGGCTGGGAGCTGACTACGCCAGGAAACAGAATAGAGTCCGTGTGACCTTTGACCTGCGCTGCCATGGGAACACGCCACCTCGCGAGGAGCTGCGGACAACGGCCTTTTATTTTAAAGGAAAAAAGAAAGAAAAAAAATTAAGATAAATCTATAATTCCAATAAAACATACAACACTGACTATTGATTGTATCATCATACTGTTAACAGCACAGGTGCTTGAGTTAACAGCGTTCTTTCAATAAAACATCGTTGTTACAAACAATATATATACATAGATTGCATTGTTTGAAATCCAGGATGCAACAAGCAGCCTGTTCAACTCGGAGATTCATACTGGGAATGCTCTCTGTCACGCTGTAGATTCATACTGGGAGTGCTCTGTAGTAGATTCATACTGGGAATGCTCTGTCTCGTAGATTCATACTGGGAGTGCTCTGTCCCACTGTAGATTCATACTGGGAGTGCTCTGTCACGCTGTAGATTCATACTGGGAGTGCTCTGTCTCGCTGTAGATACATACTGGGAGTGCTCTCTGTCTCGTAGATTCATACTGGGAATTCTCTCTGTCACGCTGTAGATTCATACTGGGAATGCTCTGTCACGCTGTAGATTCAAACTGGGAATGCTCTGTCTCGTAGATTCATACTGGGAGTGCTCTCTGTCTCGTAGATTCATACTGGGAGTGCTCTGTCACGCTGTAGATTCAAACTGGGAATGCTCTGTCTCGTAGATTCATACTGGGAGTGCTCTGTCACGCTGTAGATTCATACTGGGAATGCTCTCTGTTACGCTGTAGATTCATACTGGGAATGCTCTCTGTCACGCTGTAGATTCATACTGGGAGTGCTCTGTCACGCTGTAGATTCATACTGGGAATGCTCTGTCTCGTAGATTCATACTGGGAGTGCTCTGTCACGCTGTAGATTCATACTGGGAGTGCTCTGTCACGCTGTAGATTCATACTGGGAATGCTCTGTCACGCTGTAGATTCATACTGGGAGTGCTCTGTCTTGTAGATTCATACTGGGAGTGCTCTGTCTTGTAGATTCATACTGGGAATGCTCTCTGTCTTGTAGATTCATACTGGGAGTGCTCTGTCACGCTGTAGATTCATACTGGGAGTGCTCTGTCACGCTGTAGATTCATACTGGGAATGCTCTGTCTCGTAGATTCATACTGGGAGTGCTCTGTCACGCTGTAGATTCATACTGGGAGTGCTCTGTCACGCTGTAGATTCATACTGGGAATGCTCTGTCACGCTGTAGATTCATACTGGGAGTGCTCTGTCACGCTGTAGATTCATACTGGGAGTGCTCTGTCACGCTGTAGATTCATACTGGGAGTGCTTTCTGTCTCGTAGTTTCATACTGGGAGTGCTCTCTGTCACGGTGTAGATTCATACTGGGAATGCTTTGTCTCATAGATTCATACTGGGAGTGCTCTGTCACGGTGTAGATTCATACTGGGAGTGCTCTGTCACGCTGTAGATTCAAACTGGGAATGCTTTGTCTTGTAGATTCATACTGGGAGTGCTCTGTCACGCTGTAGATTCATACTGGGAGTGCTCTGTCATGCTGTAGATTCATACTGGGAGTGCTCTGTCACGCTGTAGATTCATACTGGGAGTGCTCTGTCATGCTGTAGATTCATACTGGGAGTGCTCTCTGTCTCGTAGATTCATACTGGGAGTGCTCTGTCTCGTAGATTCATACTGGGAATGCTCTCTGTCACGCTGTAGTTTCATACTGGGAGTGCTCTGTCACGCTGTAGATTCATACTGGGAGTGCTCTGTCACGCTGTAGATTCATGCTGGGAGTGCTCTCTGTCTCGTAGATTCATACTGGGAATGCTCTCTGTCACGCTGTAGATTCATACTGGGAATGCTCTCTGTCACGCTGTACATTCATACTGGGAGTGCTCTGTCACGCTGTAGATTCAAACTGGGAATGCTCTGTCTCGTAGATTCATACTGGGAGTGCTCTGTCACGCTGTAGATTCATACTGGGAGTGCTCTGTCTCGTAGATTCATACCTGGAGTGCTCTGTCTTGTAGATTCATACTGGGAATGCTCTCTGTCTTGTAGATTCATACTGGGAGTGCTCTGTCTAGTAGATTCATACTGGGAATGCTCTGTCTCGTAGATTCATACTGGGAGTGCTCTCTGTCTCGTAGATTCATACTGGGAGTGCTCTGTCACGCTGTAGATTCAAACTGGGAATGCTCTGTCTCGTAAATTCATACTGGGAGTGCTCTGTCTTGTAGATTCATACTGGGAGTGCTCTGTCTTGTAGATTCATACTGGGAATGCTCTCTGTCTTGTAGATTCATACTGGGAGTGCTCTGTCACGCTGTAGATTCATACTGGGAGTGCTCTGTCTAGTAGATTCATACTGGGAGTGCTCTGTCTCGTAGATTCATACTGGGAATGCTCTCTGTCTCGTAGATTCATACTGGGAGTGCTGTGTCACGCTGTAGATTCATACTGGGAGTGCTCTGTCACGCTGTAGATTCATACTGGGAGTGCTCTGTCACGCTGTAGATTCATACTGGGAGTGCTCTGTCACGCTGTAGATTCATACTGGGAATGCTCTGTCTCGTAGATTCATACTGGGAGTGCTCTGTCCCACTGTAGATTCATACTGGGAGTGCTCTGTCACGCTGTAGATTCATACTGGGAGTGCTCTGTCACGCTGTAGATTCATACTGGGAGTGCTCTGTCCCGCTGTAGATTCATACTGGGAGTGCTCTGTCATGCTGTAGTTTCATACTGGGAGTGCTCTGTCACGCTGTAGATTCATACTGGGAATGCTCTGTCTTGCTGTAGATTCATACTGGGAGTGCTCTGTCACGCTGTAGATTCATACTGGGAGTGCTCTGTCACGCTATAGATTCAAACTGGGAATGCTCTGTCTCGTAGATTCATACTGGGAGTGCTCTGTCACGCTGTAGATTCATACTGGGAGTGCTCTGTCTCGTAGATTCATACTGGGAGTGCTCTGCCTTGTAGATTCATACTGGGAGTGCTCTGTCTAGTAGATTCATACTGGGAGTGCTCTGTCTAGTAGATTCATACTGGGAATGCTCTGTCTCGTAGATTCATACTGGGAGTGCTCTCTGTCTCGTAGATTCATACTGGGAGTGCTCTGTCATGCTGTAGATTCAAACTGGGAATGCTCTGTCTCGTAGATTCATACTGGGAGTGCTCTGTCTCGTAGATTCATACTGGGAGTGCTCTGTCTTGTAGATTCATACTGGGAATGCTCTCTGTCTTTTAGATTCATACTGGGAGTGCTCTGTCACGCTGTAGATTCATACTGGGAGTGCTCTGTCACGCTGTAGATTCATACTGGGAGTGCTCTGTCACGCTGTAGATTCATACTGGAAGTGCTCTGTCACGCTGTAGATTCATACTGGGAGTGCTCTGTCACGCTGTAGTTTCAAAATGGGAGTGCTCTGTCACGGTGTAGATTCATACTGGGAGTGCTCTGTCACGCTGTAGATTCAAACTGGGAATGCTTTGTCTCGTAGATTCATACTGGGAGTGCTCTGTCACGCTGTAGATTCATACTGGGAATGCTCTGTCTCGTAGATTCATACTGGGAGTGCTCTGTCACGCTGTAGATTCATACTGGGAATGCTCTGTCTCGTAGATTCATACTGGGAATGCTCTCTGTCTCGTAGATTCATACTGGGAGTGCTCTGTCACGCTGTAGATTCATACTGGGAGTGCTCTGTCACGCTGTAGATTCATACTGGGAATGCTCTGTCTCGTAGATTCATACTGGGAGTGCTCTGTCACGCTGTAGATTCATACTGGGAGTGCTCTGTCACGCTGTAGATTCATACTGGGAGTGCTCTGTCACGCTGTAGATTCATACTGGGAGTGCTCTGTCATGCTGTAGATTCATACTGGGAGTGCTCTGTCACGCTGTAGATTCATACTGGGAGTGCTCTGTCATGCTGTAGATTCATACTGGGAGTGCTCTGTCACGCTGTAGTTTCATACTGGGATTGCTCTGTCACTGTGTAGATTCATACTGGGAATGAATGGATCAGCGTGTTTCTCAGTGGTCAGTGCAGGTGTTCGCTGCTCTGCTGTGTCTCTTAACAGTTACAAACAAGAGAAAGAGGTTTAAAATGTCCTGGCTTTGAACTTGTCAACTATAGATTGGTGAAACGCAAAGGAAGAAAGCGAGTGTGGGAGGGGTCGGGGGTTTTTGCGTGGTTATCTGCTTTGGTATCCTAGAAATGTGTGTGTGTGTGTAGAATGAGCAAGCACTGAAATAGTTAACACAGGAAGGGTTTATGGTTTCTGAGGTCACAGTGATTTGAAGCCTGGTCACAGAAATGAAGAATAAATTCAAAGTTCAAAGCCGTTCCCAGATAAACTAGAAATGACCGCTGCCTTCCAGCAGCCTCCGCTTCGTTCGTTCTCTTTCTTTCCAACCAGGCTGTTCAGTATTTGCACTTCAAAATCATGATTGTTTTGCAGTCATTGTTCCCATATTAAAAAAAAAAAAATCAATGAAATATAAGTGCCGTTGTTTTGATTACTAGAACCCTGTACAGTGTTTTGGGTTTAGCACACGCAGAGTCACGTTTTACACAATAACATTTAGTATTGCTTTCTAGTAATACTTGTGCATAGCTTCCTCCTCATAGTTTAGTATTGCTTTCTAGTAATACTTGTGCATAGCTTCCTCCTCATAGTTTAGTATTGCTTTCTAGTAATACCTGTGCATAGCTTCCTCCTCATAGTTTAGTATTGCTTACTAGTAATACCTGTGCATAGCTTCTCATAGTTTAGTATTGCTTTCTAGTAATACCTGTGCATAGCTTCTCATAGTTTAGTATTGCTTTCTAGTAATACCTGTGCATAGCTTCTCATAGTTTAGTATTGCTTTCTAGTAATACCTGTGCATAGCTTCCTCCTCATAGTTTAGTATTGCTTACTAGTAATACCTGTGCATAGCTTCTCATAGTTTAGTATTGCTTTCTAGCAATACCTGTGCATAGCTTCCTCCTCATAGTTTAGTATTGCTTTCTAGTAATACCTGTGCATAGCTTCTCATAGTTTAGTATTGCTTTCTAGTAATACCTGTGCATAGCTTCTCATAGTTTAGTATTGCTTTCTAGTAATACCTGTGCATAGCTTCTCATAGTTTAGTATTGCTTTCTAGTAATACCTGTGCATAGCTTCCTTCTCATAGTTTAGTATTGCTTTCTAGTAATATCTGTGCATAGCTTCTCATAGTTTAGTATTGCTTTCTAGTAATACCTGTGCATAGCTTCCTCCTCATAGTTTAGTATTGCTTTCTAGTAATACCTGTGCATAGCTTCTCATAGTTTAGTATTGCTTTCTAGTAATACCTGTGCATAGCTTCCTCCTCATAGTTTAGTATTGCTTTCTAGTAATACCTGTGCATAGCTTCTCATAGTTTAGTATTGCTTTCTAGTAATACCTGTGCATAGCTTCTCATAGTTTAGTATTGCTTTCTAGTAATACCTGTGCATAGCTTCTCATAGTTTAGTATTGCTTTCTAGTAATACCTGTGCATAGCTTCCTCCTCATAGTTTAGTATTGCTTTCTAGTAATACCTGTGCATAGCTTCTCATAGTTTAGTATTGCTTTCTAGTAATACCTGTGCATAGCTTCTCATAGTTTAGTATTGCTTTCTAGCAATACCTGTGCATAGCTTCCTCCTCATAGTTTAGTATTGCTTTCTAGTAATACCTGTGCATAGCTTCTCATAGTTTAGTATTGCTTTCTAGTAATACCTGTGCATAGCTTCTCATAGTTTAGTATTGCTTTCTAGTAATACCTGTGCATAGCTTCCTTCTCATAGTTTAGTATTGCTTTCTAGTAATATCTGTGCATAGCTTCTCATAGTTTAGTATTGCTTTCTAGTAATACCTGTGCATAGCTTCTCATAGTTTAGTATTGCTTTCTAGTAATACCTGTGCATAGCTTCTCATAGTTTAGTATTGCTTTCTAGTAATACCTGTGCATAGCTTCTCACAGTTTAGTATTGCTTTCTAGTAATACCTGTGCATAGCTTCCTCCTCATAGTTTAGTATTGCTTTCTAGTAATACCTGTGCATAGCTTCCTCCTCATAGTTTAGTATTGCTTTCTAGTAATACCTGTGCATAGCTTCCTCCTCATAGTTTAGTATTGCTTTCTAGTAATACCTGTGCATAGCTTCTCATAGTTTAGTATTGCTTTCTAGTAATACCTGTGCATAGCTTCTCATAGTTTAGTATTGCTTTCTAGTAATACCTGTGCATAGCTTCCTCCTCATAGTTTAGTATTGCTTTCTAGTAATACCTGTGCATAGCTTCCTCCTCATAGTTTAGTATTGCTTTCTAGTAATACCTGTGCATAGCTTCCTCCTCATAGTTTAGTATTGCTTTCTAGTAATACCTGTGCATAGCTTCTCATAGTTTAGTATTGCTTTCTAGTAATACCTGTGCATAGCTTCCTTCTCATAGTTTAGTATTGCTTTCTAGTAATACCTGTGCATAGCTTCCTTCTCATAGTTTAGTATTGCTTTCTAGTAATACCTGTGCATAGCTTCCTCCTCATAGTTTAGTATTGCTTTCTAGTAATACCTGTGCATAGCTTCTCATAGTTTAGTATTGCTTTCTAGTAATACCTGTGCATAGCTTCTCACAGTTTAGTAATGCTTTCTAGTAATACCTATATCCTTCTCGTAGTTTTGTTCACTTATTTTGCACAAACATTTCTTGCGTGATATGAAATGTAGTACTGGGATGAACACAAGTTTTTCATGCTGGAATTTATTATTATTATTATTATTATTATTATTATTATTATTATTATTATTATTATTATTAATTAGTCATTTTATAAGTCATTTTGGATAAAAGCATCTGCTGAGACTAGGGGGTAAACTATGTATCATCAACAACTGCTGCTGCTGCAGACAGGATCTTGGTTTTACATCTCATCCGAAGGACGATAAGCTGCAACAGCAGCAACTAACTGCTGGCTTAACCCTTAAACTGAGGGAACACGAAGCCACTTTGTAGCTTAGAACTTGGTTTCAGGCCACGGCACTCCAGGGGAGACTTGGAGAGGGTTGAAACAGCAAAGTCGCCTCAAACTAGATCTCCTGAAACCAGGTTTCAAGCCTGTGTTATTGAAAAAGTGGCTTTGCGTTCCTTAAGTTTCAGATAAAGGGAACTGAAAGAGAGGGCTGGACTGTAGCAGAGTTTGCATGTGTCTGCAAAGCAGCAGAGCTTGTAAAGGGATTCTGAGGACCAGATCGCCGCTGTGTGGAGTAGTGGTTAGGGCTCTGGACTCGGAGGATCGTGGGTTCAATCCCAGGTGGGGGACACTGCTGCTGTACCCTTGAGCAAGGTACTTTACCTAGATTGCTCCAGTAAAAACCCAACTGTATAAATGGGTAATTGTATGTAAAAATAATGTGATATCTTGTAACAATTGTAAGTCGCCCTGGATAAATGTGTCTGATAAGAAAATAATAATAATAATAATAATAATAATAATGTATGACCTGCACCTCCGTGCTTCAGTATGTGTTCCCAGCTGCGGGTATAGTGCAGGTTCATGAACTACGCAGAGCTACAGCCCTGCTTTAGCACGGGTTATTGAGGGTGTCAGAGTCGTGGGTGTAGGAAGAGTGTGTGCTGAGGGTGCTGGTCATGGGGATTCGCCGCTCTATGTTGCCCACAGCTCTACAGCCATACAGGACCCATAATTAGTGAAGGCATTTTTCAAAATCTTTTTATGTATTATTTTTGTTAAATATAAAATGGTGATCTCCATCATATCCATCATTGGGACACTAATTTTTTTTTTATACAAACTTAAATTTAAAGTTCCACAGTACTAAAACTACAGAACCCAGCTTTTAATTGAATTGAATTGAGTTGAATTTGTCTCAACCAGGAATTATCCGAATGTGTTGTAATTGCTTGTGTCAGCAGAGGGCGCTGGTGGGCCAGGCTGTTGTTTCTAGATGACATCATTATAACTTGTGTCCGTGCCTGTAGTTCCACAGCTCACCACTAGAGACAGTGTTACCTCGCTCAGAGTTTCTACTGTCCTGTTTTTATGCAATCACTGTAAATGGTTGTAATTGCAATTACAGAACTCAAATACAGCGTTTTCTTTATGCTTTGCTAAGTCTGTGTTAAAGCGCTTTCACTTGCTATAGACACCTCGAGGCCAGATGAGCCAAAAAGGGTCTTTCTACAAGCAAGAGCCACTGCCATCTAGCTGTGGAACAATATCTGAGCTAATGAAGACTTACTGGAGGTGAAAAGTTCAATGAACAGCAGCTGTTTGTTGACTACAGAAATAGAACCGAACAGAAACGTTAAAGTCAGAAATAAATCTTAAACATGTGCGATGCATCGAAGATAATTCACAGTATTGCCTCGGAGGGATGCATCCTTTAGTTTTGCTGTTTGCAGACGGCTTTAGTGTGCTGGTCAAATCCCTTTGCCTTGTTTGCTTGCATTGCGATATTAGACACTTAGAGCACAGAGGCCAGTCCCTGGGAACAGAGGAGCACTGTGCTGTGTAGACTGGTTCAACAACAGAGAACGTCTTCTCTTCAGATCAGACTTCCGAACGGCCCACAGCACTCTCATGAAACACTTCTATATAAATCAGAGGACCGCTAACGACCCTTTTGAAAGCTTGGTCTTCTAACGAGGTCTCGCTGGATTTTATTTCAAGGGATTGTTACTGAGACATACTCGTTTTAGCGTTAAAAGGGTTTTTGTTTCTTAATTATTGAGAATGTCATTGGTTTCATCTGTTTGACTAACAGGAAGTGCTTGTCCTGACAGACAAGAGATTTCGTGGTTAAAATATTTCAAAATGTCTTCCCTGCCTTGCATAAACATTCCCTCGACACAGGAGGTGCGCTTTTGAAAGAAGCACATGCTTGATCTCTGCACCCTGGAAGTTCAAAGAAAGCTCGCAGTTTGCACCCCTATTTTTACACACCTGCACCGCCTGTCGTTTCAAAGCTTGGGGGTCACTGGGGGAAGCGGCTGGCCAGCGGCCACGTGGGTCCAGCCAGGGCAGGCGTGGGTGTCCAGCTCCAAACTGAATAAACTGCCAGTGTTTACAGGTTTGTTTAATAAACTGTGAGTACGATCCAGACCCTGAAACGCATTCCTTCCACAGAGCTCCTGTCTCGCACACGCCTGATGCAAGAGTCTTGGATTTCCTTACCCAAAGTGACTCCGAGGTTAGTGCTGAGCAGGGAGTGCGAGACCAGCAGCACAGGCACAGCCCCCTGATCTCTGTTTCTCTTTCTTTCTCTCCTTTAGAATTGCTGAAGCAGGTACACACTGGACAAACGATTATTATTAGTGGGGTTTGCGAAGCAAGAGTCCCCACTTTAAATCTTCAACATACTTCTTCTTATTATTATTCTTTGGCACGCTACTCCTCTTACACCGTTTAAGCTAGAAACGCTGTTCAAACTTTAGAACGTGTAGACCGGTCTGGAATAGTGTGCTTGTATACAACTTTTTGATATATTTTATACTTTTTAAACTATTAAGCTTTTTGCCCTTTTTTTCCATCTTCATTCACTTTAATGGGACTTTTTTCAACATTCTAAAGCTCCCCATTGTTTAAAAACTCCCAGACGTCCAACTTTCTATTTACTGTAAATAATGTAACTTTTGACGCAAATCAGCTACTTTGACCACTTTCCCAACAAGCAAGACAAAAAGTTAGAGGATATGGAATCTTCCTCTACTTCTCTGTTCTTCAAATCTGAAATCAAAATAGAAATAACTTTTACAAATCAAGAGGTACAGCTGTTTTAGTAACCGCATCAACTACGTTTTCTGTGAACTTTTAGAAATAACTGCTGTTTTGACCACTTTCCCAAGTTAGACAAATACTTAGAGGAAATGAAATCTTCCTCTACTTCTCTGCTATTCAAATATGAAATTGAAACAGGAATGGAGTCTACCAATCAAGAGGTACAGCTGTTTTATTAACCTCATCAGCTTCTTTCAGGAGGCTGCTTCCCACTGTTGAATTAACTGTCATAGAACTTTGAGAAATTTCAAATTACAGCACATTCTAAGCATGAGACAATTAGTAAACAATGTGACCTTTGACACAAATCAGCTACTTTGACCACTTTCCCAATAAAGCAAGCCCCACAACTTTACTTGTAAAGTAACCATCTAGTTATTATTATTTTATTTCTTAGCAGACGCCCTTATCCAGGGCGACTTACAATTGTTACAAGATATCACATTATTTTTTTAAGCATTATTTTTACATACAATGACCCATTTATACAGTTGGGTTTTTTACTGGAGCAATCTAGGTAAAGTACCTTGCTCAAGGGTACAGCAGCAGTGTCCCCCACCTGGGATTGAACCCACGACCCTCCGGTCAAGAGTCCAGTGGCAGCAGTGTGGAGGATTTAATCGCATGTTGGTTGTGAAATGGGAAGTTTTCATGTAAAAACATTGAGAGGAGAGAGAGAGGTTTTTATTCAGTTTCAAATCCCTGTCCAAACACAAAAGGTGAAGCAGTGCTGCAGCCCTGACCCCTGCCCGCATGATAAAAATGCTGCTTCCGACGGCACCTAGTCCTGCACAGGAGGGCTCTGGAGTTATCCGGTGTTATTATTTGTTTATTTTAGCAGACACCTTTTTCCAAGGTGACTTACAGAGACTAGGATGTGTGAACTATGCATCAGCTGCAAAGTCACTTACAATTACGTCTCACTCAAAAGACGGAGCACAAGGAGGTGAAAGGACTTGCTCAGGGTCACACAATGAGTCCGTGGCTGAGGTGGGATTTGAACCGGGGACCTCCTGGTTACAAGTCCGTTTCTTTAACCACTGGACCACACAGCCTCCTAAACGGTGATGTAATAGCACACAGCAGCTCTGTTTAAGGGATGTCTTATTCCAGTGGTTAGGGATCGCGGGAGCGGATTTGTTTGACAAGCAGTTAGTTTGTCCCGTTTTAAGAAATAAGTGCAGAATTTTACAAAGAGGTTCAACACTTCATCTCTGCTAACCCATAAAAATACAAGCATGTTATTAATTGAAAAAACAAAACAAAAACTAACACTGGCACTGCAGCGGACTTCCTGTTTGTGCATATGTATTTGATTTCATTGCTTTCCTGGCACAAGTATACTAGAAATGAGGTTATTGCTCGCAAAGGATGAATTACACCCCCAAATCACAAGCTCAGGAAAACCTTTGATTTATTCCTGCTTTGTGAAGGAGTCACTAAAACGTTTTAACATTACAAACAGAAAGAAACTCAGTCCTACAGGAATCCTATATAATTACATATTATTGCTTCAGGAAACAGTTTTCTTACTAAAGGAAACCAGAAACTCTCTTATTATTAGCAGTGCGCTCGGCCTAATATCCTTCCGCTTCCAACGGGACTCAACCTTTGTGTTCTTTAATAAAAGCAAACTGAATTACGGATATTTAAAAATAAATGTTAAAATATTTCTATACAAAATTACGAAGCTCCTTCAGTCTGCGGAAGCTCAGGTCGAAACTAAATACTCTAAAATAATACATACGTGTTCTATCGATCTTGCGCATAACAAACACTGCGTTTAAACCATCCCTATGGTCAGTAGCATTCTAGTCTATTAGACGCTTACTGTGTAGCAAAGACTGAGAGAGACCACGTCTGCCCGCTTTCCAAGCAATAACTCTGGATATGTGAAAGTAACATTGCACAAGAAAATGGAGCCTTTGAAGTTTCCTAAAAGAAACTTGATTCAATCGCAAGTAAAGCAGCCTGCCTGTGGACTCCTGGTGCTCTGAATCGATGCCCTGGAATGTCACACAGTAGCGAGCTTACGATGGTTTGGGAATGCTAAACCATCGCAAACTTTAAAGAGGGACGCTTCCTATTGGAAAAACAAGCAGGGCTGCTTGACAAAAGCAAAACTACATTAAAACATATTTAAAAAAAAAAAAGATTAACGAATAATTTACAAACATGTAGGACATCCTCTGTGAGTCAGTGCTGTGACGCGGTGCTACAGAGTCCCAGTGTTCAGGGCACTGAGCCGGCTGCTCTCTGCCAGCACTGCAGAGCCCCGAGGCACAGCGAGAGCCCCTCTGCTCCTGAGGGACCCCTGCACTGGGGGGGCTCACACAGACTGGCTCATGGACAGCTCTGACACCTTGATGTGAACGAAGAGAGACGCGGGGGAGATGGGGGCACCGTCCGCAGAGAGCAGGTGAATGTGCCGGTACCCTGGAAATACAACAGAGTGTAATGAGACAGCATCAATACAGAACAATGAGACAGCATCAATACAGAACAATGAGACAGCATCAATACAGATCAATGAGACAGCATTCAATACAGAACAATGTGACAGCATCAATACAGATCAATGAGACAGCATCAATACAGATCAATGTGACAGCATCAATACAGATCAATGAGACAGCATCAATACAGATCAATGAGACAGCATCAATACAGATCAATGAGACAGCATCAATAGAGATCAATGTGACAGCATCAATACAGATCAATGTGACAGCATCAATACAGATCAATGCGACAGCATCAATACAGATCAATGCGACAGCATCAATACAGATCAATGAGAGCATCAATACAGATCAGTGTGACAGCATCAATACAGATCAATGAGACAGCATTCAATACAGATCAATGCGACAGCATCAATACAGATCAATGTGACAGCATCAATACAGATCAATGCGACAGCATCAATACAGATCAATGTGACAGCATCAATACAGATCAATGCGACAGCATCAATACAGATCAATGAGACAGCATCAATACAGATCAATGAGACAGCATCAATAGAGATCAATGTGACAGCATCAATACAGATCAATGCGACAGCATCAATACAGATCAATGCGACAGCATCAATACAGATCAATGAGAGCAATACAGATCAGTGTGACAGCATCAATACAGATCAGTGAGACAGCATTCAATACAGATCAATGCGACAGCATCAATACAGATCAATGTGACAGCATCAATACAGATCAATGCGACAGCATCAATACAGATCAATGTGACAGCATCAATACAGATCAATGCGACAGCATCAATACAGATCAATGCGACAGCATCAATACAGATCAATGCGACAGCATCAATACAGATCAATGTGACAGCATCAATACAGATCAATGCGACAGCATCAATACAGATCAATGCGACAGCATCAATACAGATCAATGTGACAGCATCAATACAGATCAATGAGACAGCATCAATACAGATCAATGTGACAGCATCAATACAGATCAATGAGACAGCATCAATACAGATCAATGAGACAGCATCAATACAGATCAATGCGACAGCATCAATACAGATCAATGAGACAGCATCAATACAGATCAATGAGACAGCATCAATACAGATCAATGAGACAGCATCAATACAGATCAATGAGACAGCATCAATACAGATCAATGCGACAGCATCAATACAGATCAATGTGACAGCATCAATACAGATCAATGTGACAGCATCAATACAGATCAATGTGACAGCATCAATACAGATCAATGAGACAGCATTCAATAGAGATCAATGAGACAGCATCAATAGAGATCAATGACAGCATCAATACAGTGCAATAGAGATCAATGAGACAGCATCAATACAGATCAATGTGACAGCATCAATACAGATCAATGAGACAGCATCAATACAGATCAATGTGACAGCATCAATACAGATCAATGTGACAGCATCAATACAGATCAATGCGACAGCATCAATACAGATCAATGAGACAGCATCAATACAGATCAATGAGACAGCATCAATACAGATCAATGAGACAGCATCAATACAGATCAATGCGACAGCATCAATACAGATCAATGCGACAGCATCAATACAGATCAATGAGACAGCATCAATACAGATCAATGAGACAGCATCAATACAGATCAATGAGACAGCATCAATACAGATCAATGAGACAGCATCAATACAGATCAATGAGACAGCATCAATACAGATCAATGCGACAGCATCAATACAGATCAATGCGACAGCATCAATACAGATCAATGCGACAGCATCAATACAGATCAATGCGACAGCATCAATACAGATCAATGCGACAGCATCAATACAGATCAATGCGACAGCATCAATACAGATCAATGAGACAGCATCAATACAGATCAATGTGACAGCATCAATACAGATCAATGAGACAGCATCAATACAGATCAATGCGACAGCATCAATACAGATCAATGCGACAGCATCAATACAGATCAATGAGACAGCATCAATACAGATCAATGAGACAGCATCAATACAGATCAATGAGACAGCATCAATACAGATCAATGAGACAGCATCAATACAGATCAATGAGACAGCATCAATACAGATCAATGAGACAGCATCAATACAGATCAATGTGACAGCATCAATACAGATCAATGTGACAGCATCAATACACATCAATGAGACAGCATCAATACAGATCAATGCGACAGCATTAATACAGATCAATGAGACAGCATCAATACAGATCAATGACACAGCATCAATACAGATCAATGTGACAGCATCAATACAGATCAATGAGACAGCATCAATACAGATCAATGTGACAGCATCAATAGAGATCAATGCAACAGCATCAATACAGATCAATGCGACAGCATCAATAGAGATCAATGTGACAGCATCAATACAGATCAATGCGACAGCATCAATACAGATCAATGTGACAGCATCAATACAGATCAATGTGACAGCATCAATACAGATCAATGTGACAGCATCAATACAGATCAATGCGACAGCGCAGCGGGTGGGCGCAGTGGCTGAAAGGCAGGCAGTCTGGTACCCGGGCAGACAGACAGACACAGAGCAGACAGCGTGAGGGGTTTGTGGGGTACCTTGGCGCAGGCTGGTGAAGGGCAGGGTGAACTGTCCCACAAAGTCGTTGCTGGAGGTAGTGTCATGGTCCTCTACTACGAACCGGACCAGCGCCAGCTCCGGGACCCCCACATCGAACACCAGGGTGTGGTTCCACTGCGGGTTGAACCCTGCGCACAGAGAGGGGGTTAGAGAGCAGAGAGCAGGATCACAGCCACTCGCAGAGAAGAGAGAAGGGTCACTTTCCTTTTAACGTGTGACTCTGTCTGGAGATCGGATATTAGCCTATACTTTTATTATTATTATTATTATTATTTATTTCTTAGCAGACACCCTTATCCAGGGCGACTTACAATTCTTTCAAGATATCACATTATTTTTACACACAATTACCCATTTATACAGTTGGGTTTTTACTGGAGCAATCTAGGTAAAGTACCTTGCTCAAGGGTACAGCAGCAGTGTCCCCCACCTGGGATTGAACCCACAACCCTCCAGTCAAGAGTCCAGAGCCCTGACCACTACTCCACACTGCTTTTATACTTGTAACACACAAGACAGTGTAAAATCCATCGCATTGAAACACGTTTTATTTTATGGTTGGAATTTCAAACAGTGGTTTTGTCATTACAATCTCAACACTGTGCCTGCTGCATGGCTGTACAGTTTGAGAGTCTAAATCTGTCTTGATCTGTGCTGAGAATACTGTGTGTGTGTGTGTGTGTGTGTGTGTGTGTGTGTCAGTGTGTGTGTCTGACTGTGTGTGTGTCTCCTTGTGTGTGTGTGTCTGACTGTGTGTATCTCTCAGTGTATGTGTCTCAGTGTGTGGGTTTCTAAGTGTGTGTCGAGGGGCTGCACCATTGTTATTGATGTGGGGGTCTCAGTGTGTGTGTGTGTGTGTCGAGGGGCTGCACCATTGTTGTTGATGTGGGGGTCTCAGTGTGTGTGTGTGTGTCGAGGGGCTGCACCATTGTTGTTGATGTGGGGGTCTCAGTGTGTGTGTGTGTGTCGGGGGGCTGCACCATTGTTGTTGATGTGGGGTCTCAGTGTGTGTGTGTGTGTCAGGGGCTGCACCATTGTTGTTGATGTGGGGGTCTCAGTGTGTGTGTGTGTGTCGGGGCTGCACCATTGTTGTTGATGTGGGGGTCTCAGTGTGTGTGTGTGTGTCGGGGGCTGCACCATTGTTGTTGATGTGGGGGTCTCAGTGTGTGTGTGTGTGTGTGTGTGTGTGTGCGGGGCTGCACCATTGTTGTTGATGTGGGGGTCTCAGGTGTGTGTGTGTGTGTGTCGGGGGCTGCACCATTGTTGTTGATGTGGGGGTCTCAGTGTGTGTGTGTGTGTCGGGGCTGCACCATTGTTGTTGATGTGGGGGTCTCAGTGTGTGTGTGTGTGTGTGTGGGGGCTGCACCATTGTTGTTGATGTGGGGGTCTCAGTGTGTGTGTGTGTGTCGGGGGCTGCACCATTGTTGTTGATGTGGGGGTCTCAGTGTGTGTGTGTGTGTCGGGGGCTGCACCATTGTTGTTGATGTGGGGGTCTCAGTGTGTGTGTTGGGGGTTGCACCATTGTTGTTGATGTGGGGATCTCAGTGTGTGTGTGTGTGTCTCGGGGCTGCACCATTGTTGTTGATGTGGGGGTCTCAGTGTGTGTGTGTGTGTCGGGGGCTGCACCATGGTTGTTGATGTGGGGGTCTCAGTGTGTGTGTGTGTGTCGGGGCTGCACCATTGTTGTTGATGTGGGGGTCTCAGCCGGGCGTTGTCGGCGGGCACCCTGCAGCTCCACCCTCACCAGCGGTCCACGATAGAGTCTGACGCCCGGATTCAGCTTGGGCAGCTGCTGGGCTGAGATTACCTGGAGAGAGAGAGAGAGGGGGGAGAGGGGTTACTGACTGAGGAGAGAGAGAGAGAGAGAGAGAGAGAGAGAGAGAGAGAGAGAGAGAGAGAGAGAGGGGTTACTGAGGAGAGAGAGAGAGGGGTTACTGACTGAGGAGAGAGGGGAGAGAGAGGGGAGAGGGGTTACTGACAGAGAGAGAGAGAGAGAGAGAGAGGTTACTGAGGAGAGAGAGAGAGGGTTACTGACTGAGGAGAGAGGGGTTACTGAGGAGAGAGGGGGGAGAGAGAGGGAGAGGGGGAGAGAGAGAGAGGGGTTACTGACTGAGGAGAGAGAGAGAGAGGGGAATAAAGGAAGAGAAAGGGAGGTAGGGAGAGAGAGAGAGGGAAGGAGAAACGGAACAGATATTATTGGGAAGACAGAACATGTAGGTTCCTATCATCTCAGCACGAGAGACACAATTCACCTGAACACTTAAAGCCCTGCAGCCTGAGAGACCTTCAGTTAGTATTTGTTACGGTTGTGTTGGCTGTAACTGCTTTGGAAAAGCTGAAATCTCTTGTCCTGTCAATAAAGCCCATTTGAGGAATGGATGGGACTGGCCTCTCATTAAAGGAAGGCTTCTTTAAAGTCAGCTGTGTTCCTTCTTGTCAGACATTAAAACTGCCGCCCCTTTTAAAGGAGCGTAACTGAAGCGTCCACACCTTGGCCCCTCTGATTTGACCTTTGACCATGCAGCTGTTACCTTGACGGTCAGGGTCTTGGCTTGGTAGCCCTGTCCGCGGGCGGGATGCTCGGGGTCGAAGGTGGAGTCGGAGCTGCGCAGGAAGGCTGGTTTCAGGGTGTAGCCGCAGAGTCCGTTCTGCAGGAAGCGCCTGATTCAGGGCCATCGCCTCCCGGGGTCTGGAAATTGAGCGCCACTACGGAGGACAAGAAACATGTGACCACAGACCCCCAAAACCACTCACACCGTCACACACACAGACACACACACACACACACACTCACACACAGAGACACACACAGACACAAGACACACTCACACACAGACACACACAGACACACAGACACACACTCACACACAGACACACAGACACACACAGCACAGACACACACTCACACAGAGACACACAGACACACAGACACACAGACACACACACACACACACTCACACACAGAGACACACACAGACACACAGACACACTCACACACAGACACAGAGACACACAGACACACACAGCACAGACACACACTCACACAGAGACACACAGACACACAGCACAGACACACACTCACACACAGAGACACACAGACACACACAGACACACAGCACAGACACACACTCACACACAGAGACACACAGACACACAGCACAGACACACACTCACACACAGCACAGACACACATTCACACACAGACACACACAGTCACACACAGACACACACAGACCACAGTCACACCCAGACACACAGTCACACACAGTTACACACAGACACACACAGACCACAGTCACACACAGCCACACACAGTCACACAGAGACACACAGCCACACACAGTCACACACAGACACACAGACACGCTCGGGCATGTAGTGCATTCGGCTGTACTGACCGATCTGGCAGCCCGCGTTCCACATCTCCTGGGGGCTGTAGTTGGAGGAGTGAGCGCGCAGACCTGAGGGGTAGATCCGGCTCAGCTGCCGAGCGTTGTGACGAACAAACAAGTTTCCTGAGAGAGAGAGAGAGAGAGAGAGAGAGAGAGAGAGAGAGAGAGAGAGAGAGAGAGAGAGAGAATGGGGGAGACAGAGATTATTTTATCATTAACAGTACTATTTTCCCATCAATTTTATCACTTTTTTTAACTGTACTTTATAAATCAGTTTGTTTATATATATATATATATATATATATATATATATATATATATATATATATATATATATATATATTATACATGTGCAAAAGTTTTAGGCAGGTGTGAAAAATGCTGTAAAGTAAGAATGCTTTCAAAATAGACATTTTAATAGTTTATATTTATCAATTAACTAAATGCAAAGTGAGTGAACAGAAGAAAAATCTACATCAAATCAATATTTGGTGTGACCACCCTTGCCTTCAAAAAGCATCAGCATCAATTCTTCTAGGTACACTTGCACACAGTTTTTGAAGGAACTCGGCAGGTAGGTTGGCCCAAACATCTTGGAGAACTAACCACAGTTCTTCTGTGGATTTAGGCAGCCTCAGTTGCTTCTCTCTCTTCATGTAATCCCAGACAGACTCGATGATGTTGAGATCAGGGCTCTGTGGAGGCCATACCATCACTTCCAGGACTCCTTGTTCTTCTTTGCAGCTGAAGATAGTTCTTAATGACTTTTGCTGTATGTTTGGGGTCGTTGTCATGCTGCAGAATAAATTTGGGGCCAATCAGATGCCTCCCTGATGGTATTGCATGATGGATAAGTATCTGCCTGTACTTCTCAGCATTGAGGAGACCATTAATTCTGACCAAATCCCCAACTCCATTTGCAGAAATGCAGCCCCAAACTTGCAAGGAACCTCCACCATGCTTCACTGTTGCCTGCAGACACTCATTTGTATGCGGCTCTCCAGCCCTTCGCTGAACAAACTGCCTTCTGCTACAGCCAAATATTTCAAATTTTGACTCATCAGTCCAGAGCACCTGCTGCCATTTTTCTGCACCCCAGTTCCTGTGTTTTCGTGCATAGTTGAGTACGCTGGCCTTGTTTCCCGTCGGAGGTATGGCTTTTTGGCGCAAGTCTTCCATGAAGGCCACTTCTGACCAGACTTCTCCGGACAGTAGATGGGTGTACCAGGGTCCCACTGTTTTCTGCCAGTTCTGAGCTGATGGCACTGCTGGACATCTTCCGATTGCGAAGAGTAAGCATGATGTGTCTTTCATCTGCTGCAGTAAGTTTCCTTGGTCGACCACTGCGATCTACGGTCCTCAACGTTGCCCGTTTCTTTGTGCTTCTTCAAAGAGCTTGGACAGCACATCTGGAAACCCCTGTCTGCCTTGAAATTTCTGCCTGGGAGAGACCTTGCTGATGCAGTATAACTACCTTGTGTCTTGTTGCTGTGCTCAGTCTTGCCATGGTGTATGACTTTTGACAGTAAACTGTCTTCAGCAACCTCACCTTGTTAGCTGAGTTTGGCTGTTCCTCACCCAGTTTTATTCCTCCTACACAGCTGTTTCTGTTTCAGTTAATGATTGTGTTTCAACCTACATATTGAATTGATGATCATTAGCACCTGTTTGGTATAATTGTTTAATCATACACCTGACTATATGCCTACAAAATCCCTGACTTTGTGCAAGTGTACCTAGAAGAATTGATGATGTTTTGAAGGCAAAGGGTGGTCACACCAAATATGGATTTGATTTAGATTTTTCTTCTGTTCACTCACTTTGCATTTAGTTAATTGATAAATATAATCTATTAACATGTCTATTTTTGAAAGCATTCTTACTTTACAGCATTTTTTCACACCTGCCTAAAACTTTTGCACAGTACTGTATATATATTTATGAGGCATTGTATATATTCATGTATGTATTGTATAATTGCTTTGGCAACACCTGCTATTGTAAGTCATGCCAATAAAGCACCATTGAATTGAATTGAGAGAGCACTCTGAAATTACCTTCATCACTGTCTCGTCCCCCCTTCAATCACTGCCATGCTCTTCTATACACACCCACTCTTGATAACAAGTCTGCCAGCACCCCCTCCCCTCCCTCCCTCCCCACTCGTGCCGAGTCTCTCGGATGAGGCTGCGTGCTTTGCCCTCAGAGAATGATGACATCTCCGTCGGCCTGCTGGGAGGTGAGAAAGCCATGGAAAGCGCACACGGCGCGACACATACAAGATCAGAGAGTTCGGGCGAGGCGGAGCGACTCGAGAACAGCTCTGAGAGAGAGAGAGAGAACTATTAATCCAGACAGAGAACACACACATCACACACGCACACAGCACACGCATCACCGCAGCACACCATCACACACACACACGCGCAGAACACCATCACACACACACACACACACACACACACGCAGAACACCATCACACACACACACACAGAACACCATCACACACACACACACGCACACGCAGGAACACCATCACACACACACACACACGCACGAGAACACCATCCACACACACAGAGAGACACATCACACACACA
>JAGXEW010000871.1:0-44386 GCA_030684275.1 Acipenser oxyrinchus oxyrinchus | reverse complement strand
AAAGTGCCATTGTAACTGCATTATGGGTCAACTATGCTGAATTATAAAGGTTCCGCTGTTAAAAGGAGCGCTATATTCCTGTTTTCCATACTAAATGTTCCACAGTGTTTGGATACTGTTGTAAAAATAGATATTCGATCATTTAATTTTAAAACAAGTCAGATGTAATATACTGTCATTTGTGTTGCGGTAGCTGGAGTGTTTGCTTCTTTTGCAACGTGTCTAAATAAGTGTGTTTTATCCGCTTTTATAGTTTACCGCTTTGCTTTGTTGTTTACTCAGCAAAAGCTACCGAGCTTTGAAAATCAGGCTGATCGTTGCAGAGTTTTAAAAAGCTTCAGGGTTGGGGGCTGTGTTCCATCAGTCGAATCTACCACGGGGGATGTAAACTAACTGGACTGTCAACGGTGGCTCTGTCTCTGTCCTATAACATGAATGGAATGCTATCTCCCCCACAACTGACTTGCAATGACACAGCGACTTTGTAAAAAAACAAAATCTTGAAATAAGTCAACAGCATATAATTGTCTCCTTTCAAAAAACGTAAATGCTTAGTCAAAAAAAAAAAAAAAAATGGCCGAAAGGTTCTTGTTAATAAAGCACTAGCACACTGACAAACTCAAATGCTACCCCTTCGCGTATGAAATAACCTACTTTGGTTTTGTCAAGATGACTCACAATTAGAATGCGGTGTAAAACGACAGCGTGCCAAAGCCTCACCAAAGTGTGATTCTGTCTTCAGCCTTTTTTTTTTTTTTTTGATTGTGTGGCGAGGTGGAAAGTGTTGGTCAATCGGGCTTCCCGTCTCATGAAGTTTAGCAGCAAACTTTTTATATCAGCCTTTACAAGATTGAACACACTGAGAAAGACTTCTATTCACAAACGCTGTCTCTCTCTCTCTCTCTCTCTCTCTCTCTCTCTCTCTCTCTCTCTCTCTCTCTCTCTCTCTCTCTCTCTCTCTGCAGTTGAGAAGAGAGAGAGATATAGAATATCTAAAATAATATTATGGGTCACAATATATCATGCATTACGGCTCAAAAGTAAGACATTCTAGTTTGACCAGACTTTGATGCAAACAACTTATCTGTCCTCTGCCAATCCCCATACTTATCCCGTTTTAAGAGCTGATGTAACATTCTGTGATGTAACATTCTCTGAAATCAGGTGCTTTTACCCCCTCAGTGGATTTCCTGTTTAAACCGTCAGCCCCCTTGCAGCTACACTTTCCTTTACAGAGCGGCTCAATTATTCGTGGTTTTAGTGAGGTCTGTAAGCCTAGCGTGCTGCCGGTAAATGTATAACTGCAGGCTCGGAGACCTTGCGCGTGGTGGCCTATGCTATGACGCACACGGCTTTGCTGTTGTGCATTTTTATAAACACATTTAGGTTTATTTTGTATTACACAATTATATTTTCGGCTGTGCGTGAATAAAAATACGATTTATATACGATTGTTTGCCCTGACATTAAACGTTTCTCAAATTAGGCCTTTAAGGTCATTTACAATGTGCATTATTCAACACGCGGGCGAATTTAAACTTCACGCACTCACCACCCTTCTCTTCTGCAGTTGTTCTGAACAACATCGCGTGCTGCTGTTGATTTTATTTCCATCTCACGTCTATCGAGAGCCACAACCGGTGCGCGCACAGGCCACCACAGCTAAGCCATCACAGGCCACCAGGAGCAAGGTCTCCGAGCCTGCAATTATACCCATCTCGTAAAATTGAGCGAACTGGTCACTACGAAAATCTTTCTGTGGAAATTCCGCCACGCTGAGACATTCAACAGCACAGATAACCATCTCACCAGACCGATGCTTTAGAAGCATTTGTAGTTTCTAAAATAAAAAGTAAAACAAGAAACAAAAGTAGCAGCATCGAATCAGAATTTTAATGCGCGATCTTGTCCTGAGGTCCTGCTAGATCATGCAAACTAAACAGCACGGATCTTGGAAATAAGACTCCTATTGCATAGCAATTTCACCCATTCCAGGTTTTACTACAAGTTTGAATAGCTCCAGTGTATAAGTGACAAGCTCAGGTGTGTCGTCTTAAACTCCAGTAAAACCAGGAATGGATCAAACTGCTGTACAATAGGGGTATTATTTGCATTTCTGTTTTGCGTGCATGCGTGTGTGCGTGCGTGTGTGTGTTGCTGCATGCGTGCACGTAAGAGCTCATTTCAGTACCTAGTTCACTCATAAACAGGACTCCAGCCACTCTTGATCCATAAATCTAAAAAACCCAAAAACATTTATCTTTGAGAAAGTTGGAACCACATCAGTATTGTAATGAATGCGTAATGCATGTACACAGCGATGGCTGCTTAATAGAATCACTGGTTGGTTGAATCAACCGCATTGTGTCATGACAAAGTTACATCTCCTTAGCTTTAGTGAATATGCATACACCCGCAAACACAAGTCAAAATGGACAAGACACGGACCCCAGCAGGCTGCAATAAACCCGAACTGAATTCACCTGCCATTGTGCCCTCAAACAACGACAGGAAATGAGAACGCACCACACGGGGTTCTGTGAAATAAAATAATAGACCATTAATTCTATGATTACAGGTTACTACTGACGACAGTGCTATACTGTAATCCCTATTATGACGACAGATCGCGCTGATATTTCTGATTACAATCCCGATCCGAAGTAAATGAAATGAACATTTTTTTTTAAAACTTTTAAAAATTGTGTGACAGTTTCAAAGTGCTTAAGTTGAAGTAGACCAAGGTGTTCTGTGAAATAAAATAATCGGTTGTGTATTGTCCAGCAACCTTTTAGAAAAAAAGAGAGCTAGAAGCTGCTTTTTTTACACACGTTTGATATGTCTGTGTTTTGTTCAAGCTTTCTTGTTGTAAAAGTCATCAGTTCACTTGAATGTTAATCGAAACGCTCTCCCATTCATTTGTTGTTTTATGAAAAAGCTGCGGACACTGGATGGATTTTGCCGGATATCAGCATCATTTGACACAGAGTAAACACAGAGTAAAGGAGATGGCTGGTTTAGGGAAATTATCTTTTCAATGTGATATTACATTCCAGGCAAGAACAATAATGAAATACATCCACATTACTTTAGGGAGTTTGAAAAAAACAACATCCAGTATATAAATTTATAGCTCACATCAATCTCTTCTGTGTCCTTTCTATTAACCTCAGCATTTCTCAAGGGAGGTGGTTTTAGAAATGATCACACGTAGTTGTGTGAAACTGTCCCACCTCTGCAAATGTGAGTTAGTAAGTGAAAAATCTCTAAACAGAATCACTGTTTCAGAAGAGGCAGGAATTACAGCTGCACACGCACCCCTCTAGTGGTCATTTCTCAAATGGCATGACGTGCACTGTAGTTGGTCAATCAGGGGCTCGTGTCCTGGTAACAGTAGCACTTGGTGTTTGAAGGTGACTCTTACGATCGATTGATCTTCACGTGCGTTTCCCAAAACCCCACGTGAAACTAGCAATTTCCAAGTGAGTCGTATGGTGGTGTCTTGATTCGCACTTAAGGGCGTAGGCACGTTTGAAACACATGGAAGTGTGTTTGCTAAGAAATAAATAATAATAATGTAAGTGGTCCAAGCGATTGTTAGCCAAAAGAGTATTTGAAGATGTGGGCAAAATTATTTTAAAAAAAATATACTTACAAAAATTGTAATAGAAATACAAGCAGATAAGGCGATTTTATTTGTTTAAAAAAAAAAAAAAGAAAGTGGACAGATATTGCTCAGAAAATGAACGCCTCAAATACTGGCTCTCCAAGAGAGGAAAAAGACATCCGCAAAAAATAGCAGGATTTCTCTAGCGTGTGTGCGTGCGTGCGTGCGTGCGTGTGTGCACGTAAGAGCTCATTTCAGTACCTAGTTCACTCATAAATAGGACTCCAGCCACTCCTAACCCATAAATCTAAAAAAACCCCCAAACATTTATCTTTGAGAAAGTTGGAACCACATCAGGATTGTAATGAATGCGTAATGCATGGACAGGGTGAAGGCTGCTTAATAGAATCACTGGTTGGTTGAATCAACTGCATACTGTAATGACAAAGATACATCTCCTTAGCGTTAGTGAATATGCATACACCTGCAAACACAAGTCAAAATGGACAAGACACGGACCCCAGCAGGCTGCAATAAACCCAAACTGAGTTCACCTGCCATTGCGCCCTCAAACAGCGACGGGAAAAGAGAATGCGCCACACGAGGTTCTGTGAAATAAAATAATCGGTTGTGTTTTGTCCAGCAACCTTTCAGCGCCCTCTAGCGGCTACTACATCCGGCGTCCATTAAAGCGCTTGATCCGGACCTTCTCAACCTGTTGGGAGGCTGGTAGGTACCTACTGGCCCATTCCTATGGGATGATTTTTGCTTGATAATGTCCCATTTAATCGACAGATCTCAATCAGATCAGATGCACAACTCTATTCAGTCCAGTTAAAATCTGAACAGTGGTTGAACGCCTTTAGATAGTATTAATATCCCTTTTAATCAGTATTGCTGTAGACAACATATGCCTTTATATGGTTCAGCAGGCACTGTAGCGGGCTGTGCCGTGTGTGCAGACCCCTGCAGCAGCGGGGTCCAGGGGAAACGAAAAGACGAGGAGGAATTGTGTGCTAGGATGTACAATACTTAAGACCCCGAGGTATAATTTAAATACAGTACATTTAATTGCATAGCATTCTGCTTTAATCATTGTGGATCTAACTTGGTGCAATCGACGTGCATTTAAAATGAATGGATGAAAACTAATTGATTAGTATGATTAGTGCAGTTTGGTTTACTGTTTACTGTGGGTGTGTAAATAAAATTAATTTTTGTAGACTATGCATGCTTTATTGACTATCAGCAACGGTGAGTCCTGGCGCTACTTCGCTGGTTATGGGACCGCTGGGTTTGACTGCAACACTGCAAAGAAAAGAAGGGGTAAGGGGCAGGGATAGGACTTATGAGCATGTTTGACTTCACACACACGCGCACGCACGCACGCACGCACGCACGCACGCACACACACACACACACACACACACACACTATTTTTGCGGATGTCTTTTCTCTCTGTCCACTTGCTGATTTTTGTTTGATTTATAACGTTGTTTTTCTTTTTTTCTTACTAACTCACATTTACAGAGGTAGGACAGTTTCACACAACTACGTGTGATCATTTCTAAAACCACCTCCCTTGAGAAATGCTGAGGTTAAAAGAAAGGACACAGAAGAAATTGATGTGAGCTATAAATTTATATACAGGATTTTTTTTAAAACTCCCTTAAAATAAGTAAAACAAAAAGTAATATGGATGTATTTCATTATTGTTCTGGCCCTGGAATGTAATATCACATTGAAAAGATAATTTCCCTAAACCAGCCATCTCCTTTACTCTGTGTTTACTCTGTGTCAAATGATGCTGATATCCGGCAAAATCCATCCAGTGTCCGCAGCTCTTTCATAAAACAGCAAATGAATGGGAGAGCGTTCGATTAACATGCAAGTGAACTGATGACTTTTACAACAAGGAAGTAAAGCTTGAACAAAAAGAAGAAAAAAACCGAATTACGTCTGAGATCTGCAATATGTTTTATTTATTTATTTTTTACAATTTTGTGATACATTTTAAATGCATAATAAATAACAGACATATCATACATGTGTGTAGATGTAAAAGCAGCTTCTAGCTCTCTTGTGTCAATAAAAGCTGAGTTTCTCCTCTTATAGAGGCTTCTTATGCATGATTCTCATGTGAAGCAATCTTTATTAAGCCGTGCTGATGGAGTTTCCAGCAGTGGAACATCTGTTTAAATAATCGAGCGTTGATTGTGGCAATTGCACAAGATACCTGCATTTGGAGAAGGAATCACTCTCAAAGGAAACAGGTGTTCCAGGAGATCTACTTTGAGGCAACTTTGCTGTATCAAACCCCAAGTCTCTCCTGGTGTGCCATGCAGTGACGTGAAACCTAGGCCTGGACCAAATCAGAACTTTGACAACCGCTAATCGCACTTAACAAAACTGTATTTAATAGCGTTTTCTTTTTATTTTGTAAGTATCTTATTTCTTCTACTCATAAAACGCAAACACTATTAAATACAGTTTTGTTAAATCGATTAGCTGGTTGTCAAAGTTTTGATTTGTCCCAGCCCTAGTCTCCTCAAACCAAGTTCCAATCCACAAAGTGGCTTCGTGTTCCCTCGGCTTTAGGGTGTGTTCAGAGTTCTGCTGTGTGTTGTTTGTGAGTGAAATGCAAATTTGTGACCAGTTTTGCAAATGTGTTAGCAGTTGCAATATTTGTCTGACATGTTTAATGGGTTTTGCAATAGATTAATTTGTACCCTTTGAAATAAAAATGGAGCGTCTTATTTATTTGAAACTTTTAACACAAATTAAAAGAAGCTGGTGTTAGGTGAGCATGGTGGTAAATACTTTATGAATATGACCCTGTGTGTTTTTCACATTTTGTTTTGCATATTTCTAAGAATAGACACAAAGATCCCTTATAAGAATCCTCTACTGTTCGATGATGGGCAACATATTTTGCGAAACAAATAATAACAGGACTTGCTTTTTGTTGTTCTTATATTGCAAACCCTACCAAGGGAAAACACAAAGTTTGTTCTTCAATGTTTTCATCTTATTGCTGTTTACACCACCCTGCAGCCAAAAGAGCTCAGAGATTGCAGCCCTGTGTGTGTGTCCCTGCTGCACACCGTCAAGTTCATTATAAAACTGCAAGCTGAAATCAGGCATGCAGACACTTCCATTTACGCGCTCGTGTTGCAGCACAATGCCACCGTTGCCACAGTCCATGCGATAAGGTGACACGTGCATAACAGCTAGCTAAGAGTCCACTGAAGTTTGCAGCGTCTCAATTGTACCTGTCTGTTGAATCGCGAGAGGTGGGCAATCCACAAATAGCCCTCATGCTGTCGAAAACCGATACGTAGAGTAGCGGATGGATGCACATGTTCAAAGTAACCAGTACTTTGCTAACTTGGTAGCCATTATAGATTTTCATGCGGGGGGGCCGGGAGCAGCTATTATCTCTGTTAAACAGGTTAACATTTCGAAGGACGTGGTAGGGGATGAAGGAGACCACGTACAGCACAATCACTGTGAAAATCATCACCCCTATTTTTCTTTTCTCCGCACTTGTAATGTTGTCGTTTTTCCAAACCACCAAGAGGATGGCAAAATAGGAAGCGAAAGTAGCCAAAAACGGCAACACGCACCCGAAGGAGGCCAGGAACAAGCTATAGGGAATGTACTCTGTGATTTGATCATCAGTCGCGCTTCCCAGACACTCCGTTTTGTTTCCCTTCTCCTCCGTCATGGAGAAATGCAAGACGGGCGAGCAAATGCCGATCACCAAGAACCACACCGCGAGGCTGACCATCATGGCGTGCTTGGGTTGCACGTAGCTGCGCATGAAAAACGGGTGCACAATCCCCACGTAGCGGTTCAGGCTGATGCAGGTGATGAAAAGATGCTCCCGTATAAATTGCAGGTAAACAGGAACCGTTCTATCCGACAGAGCGCGTCGCTGAAGATCCAGTTCTTGTCGTTCGTATAGTAGCCGATTAACAGGGGCAAGGACAGCACGTAGAGGAGGTCGCAAACAGCCAGGTTAAAGACAAAGACGATTCCTGTGTGCCAGTGTCTTCTTTCTCGTGTCAGCAAAAGCCATATAGCCAGGCTGTTGCCCAAAAGTGCCACACAAAACTCCACCCCGAATACCGGAGGCAAAAAGTTTTGTTGAAAAGTAGAATTAATGTTTGTTGTACAGTTTGACATTTTTGACTTTGGTTAAAAATAATTCAGTTGGAAAAAGTAGTTAATTTAAAACCAACACATTAAAAACCATTAAAGTTGAGAAAAAGCCTTCTTGAAAAACGTTTTCAAGTGCAGCTATTGTTGGTTACTGAAGCAATGTTATTGTATTTGCATTTCCCCAAACGCAGAATCATGTAAAAAACTAAAAAAAAAAAAAACTCACGTTGTTCAAATATTAAAGTGTTTAAAAACGCAACAATTGCTGAGGTACAGTGACTGCTTCGGACAGCATGTAAAAAAAAAATCAAAATGAAAAGTAAAATTGTTTTTGATGTCCTTTCTTCTTAGTCGGCGGAATTCTGATTCCAATTAACAGGTTTCAATTCCAAAAAACTCCCAAACAATCCCAGATTAGACATGTGCTTTTCACAAATGCAAAAAACAACAAAAACAGATGCAGTACAAAATATGCTTTAGGTTGCAGTTGAATACAAACAGTAAAATGCATTCTTTAGTTATATTCTGAAGCAGCCCATTCCTGTAATAATAGGCAGTAAAAAAAACCAAAAACTTAATCCGAGGAGCTGCAAACACGTTCTTTGCCTTTAGCAGTGAAACAAGAATTTGCGTTGGTACTGCAGCTGTTATCTTCAAATCGAAAACTTTTTTTTTTTTAAACTTCCTGTGGCACATCAGATTGGATTAAAATAGCGGGGCTACGCAGTGTGAAGTGTTTGTAAATCCTGCGATTCAAAGTGTGCTGCGCCCGCAGCTGAAGTTTGGTCGTGTGCGGTCCCCTTTCTAGAGGAGGGAAGGTATGAGCAAAGTGCCGCTGCTCTTTTAACAACCTCCTCCTCTGACACAATTGCGCAACCGCCGACAAAATCTGAGAGCGCGTTTTCCCCCAAGAGAGGTTCCCCTGGGCCCTCCCCGTTCAGATCGTAGCTATGAGAACGCGCCTTTGTGTTCCACAGTAGAATCTACCATGGGGGTGTAAACTGACTGGACTGTCAACGGTGCCTGTTAATGTATACTGTTAATGTATACTACTGTGGGGGGTTGGGGGCATTGTATTCATCTGTGTAAATCTTTTCTGTTGTGTGCAAGCAGCGTGTTGTTTTGCAAACCATTTTCACACGCACCGACACACAACGGAGATCATTATGCGCAGATTCTGTGCAGAATCTGACCAATTCATAGAAGATCATTGGCTAAATTGGTCAGATTCTGCAGAGAATCTGCGCAGAATGATCTCCGTGAACGCACCCAATACGTTTCGTTTGCGTTAATTTTTAGGTAGTCTGCGCCAATAAGGCTCATGTTCCACGCGACAAAGGTTACGCAGACACACACCTACATTCTGTGTTACTATGGCAAAAGACCCCTGTGCACATACAAAGCGAAACGAGAAGGTAAGAAACATAATATATAAAATAGCATGGTTCAGAATATTTTACCACATAAAAATATTAAGTTTTGAGCTGCGCCACGCGTGCATTATGGCTCAAAACTAACTCGAGACTCTATTGTGCGGTAATATATTCTGACCCACACATTATTCTCACTATATGCACACACACACACACACAAAAAGAGACGATGTTTATTTTATTGCGGTATTTCTGTTTTCTCAGCATTTACTTGAAGGATGACGCACGCTGCTCAGTTGTGCCCCGGCTTCCTTTTAGATTGTGAGATCCGTTGTTTATTTCACACATTTCTGCAGTGTGTGTGTTTTTAGTACGTGGTTCAACACTTCAGCAGAATTCAATTGCATCGCATTCTGCAAACTCTTACATTTGTCAAAGCAGGGCTGGGAGATTGTGTAAGGCTCTTCACATACAGCTCTGGCTAAATGTTTTGCATTACCGGTACCTATAATTTTTTTGATTGAGACAATCAAAAACAAAAGCAAAAAACACCACGATATAAACATTATTGAGATCTTTTATCTGACATCATGCAATCAAAAAACTACAAAACGATCTCGCAAAAATCTACCGGAAACCGTAATAGTAGGACAGTATTATTAGTAGTATAGGCTAACGTAACTTTATTCAGGTTTCATGAAGCAACAGTAAATTCTGGCTGATGCAAGACGTTCCGCCATAGCTGTAGGCTTCTCTTCAGGCATGCTTCCACTGCAGTTTCCAGCTAACCTCACTGCGGTTCTCTGAAATCAGGTGCTTTTACCCCCTCGGTGGATTTCCTGCTTAAACCGTCAGCCACCTTGCAGCTACACTTTCCATAGAGCGACGCAATCACTCGTGGTTTCAGGGTGGTCTGTACGCCTAGCGTGCGGCGGTAAATCCGCCCAGCTGAGACATTCAACAGTTAGATAACCATCTCACCAGACCGATTCGATAGAAGCATTTGTAGTTTCTAAAATAATTAAAAAAATTAAAAACAAGTAACAAACGTGTAGCAGCATCGCATCAGAATTTTAATGTGCGGTCTGCATCTGTATGTGTGTTATTTGTACTGTGGAGGGTCGGGTCAATTTCTGTTTTTTCAATTCCAGTTCCTTCGAAGGAACTTTTAAAGAGATGTAATTGTTGCGATTGTTCAGCTGGTTTTATTTGAAGCCAACTTAATTGACTAACAAAACAGCGACTTCAGTTGAAGCAACTTGTTGCCACTTTGAGAAGCTCATTTTAACAGAATACTCTGCTCAAACGCAACTGCTGTTGAAATTGATTACAAGGGAATTGGAATGGAAAAACAGGAATTGACTCCAACCCTGATTAGTGTTGGTGGAAACTATTACAGATCTCTCTGTAAACCTACAGCAGGATCCGCAGTATTCCCTCTATGTCACTATCTGACTTTGTAAAATCAGTTAATACTGGAAACCGTGAAGCCCCCTATGCTGTAAAGTACAGTCCATGACAATTCACTGTTGATATGAAAAGGCGGTCAATTAACGAATTATCAAAATCGTAAAACACAGAAACAAAATGTACGGAAATTCAAAATTAAAAAAAGGCTTTTCAAATGCATAACTGGTTTGAAATGGTGCACGCTGCAAAGTGCGTACAGACAAAGTCTTTAAACTGGTACCTGGAAATCAAATAGCTTGATTAAAAAGACATGTAATTATTTGTAACTAAAATCTCACTTCTAATTTAAAAAAAAATAAATAAATAAAATCTAGTGCACATTTATGACAAATCATTTTTAATTTTCAGAACATTACTTTTTTTTATTTTTTATACAAGGCAATGGCTTGCATTTATAGGTGGAGGGAGGAGGGGAGGAGGGTACACCATTTAGAAATAAGTTTAGCCACCAAACAAAAACACAAGAGTAACCGACCACAAGGAAAATAAACAGAGTGCAGACACAATAAACATTATCAAATAAACCAATTCTGATTTTATCAACATGTTCTGAACAAGCGGCACATATTTCTAGACATTTTGCCTGAGGTCCTGCTGGATCATGCAAACTAGACAGCACGGATCTTGGAAATAAGTCCTATTGCATAGCAGTTTCACCCGTTCAGGTTTTACTACAAGCTTGAATAGCCCCAGTGTTTAGGTGACAAGCCCAGGTGTGTCGTCTTAAACTCATGGTAAAACCAGGAATGGATCAAACTGCTATGCAATAGGTGTCTTATTGCATTCCTGTTGTGTGTGTAAGAGCCAATTTCAGTACCCAGTTCACTCAAACAGGGCTCCAGCCACTCCTGACCCATAATCTACTCTTTTGGATCCACCAGGCATGTGGTGCCAGGACTTTCCTTTATGCTGACATTAAACCGTGCTGCTCTGTTTTGACGATTACAAATTTTGAATACCTGCTGGCTCAAAATGTTCATTTGAATGCAATCTTAGCTGCACTGGCCTTATCAGATTTTATGCAAAAAGCAGACAGCGATTTGCATCTGAGCTACACAAGACAAACACTGTGTTCCCACCGCAGGTAAAGCCAACATGCCAGATGGAATCAGGACAGGTTTATGGCTTAATGTCAGATGAACCACAAGACATGGAGACTTTGCATAATGCAAAGCGTAGAGTGTCACGTTGGAGGCTTGGCGGTCCAGTGGTTAAATAAAGGGCTTGTTACCAGGAGGTTCCCGAATTCATCCTGGCTCAGCCAGCGACTCACTGTGTGTGTGAGCCTGAGCAAGTCACTTAACCTCCTTCTGCTCCGTCCTTCAGAGGCGGCGTAAAACCAGGGTCCTATTGTAAGGGATTCTGCAGCAGCAGATGCAGAGTTCACCTCCTAGTCTCTAAGTCGCTTTGGATAAAAATGTCTGCTAAAAGGCGAAATAATAATAAAGTCATCAGAACTGTACATACTTGGCACACACAGGGACAGCAATACAGATTTACTGCCTCCCTTTGCCTCTTTTCTGTTTGAAACCTCTGCTTGCGTTGGGCTTCGCATTGGACTGGGGTTTTCTTTTGAACCCAGGTCGGGGTTTTCCCTTCTGCACCTTGAATTTGGGTCCCATCGTCCGCTCTTTCTTTCCTCCGAATTTTCTGTCCTTCACGCCCGGTCGATCTCCCCACTTTCCGGGCGTCCTGTCCCTGGGGGCCCCGATCCATCCTGCCCCTCTTTCGGAGGAATGTTTCCTTTTCTTAAAAGGATGGGGAGACTTTCCCGGACCTTTCTTTCGTTTGGATGCAGGGAACATATCTGGGAAGGGGGACACAAATTTGAATGAATAAGACTTGCAAACTGCAGTCCGGCGAACAAGCGTTTCAGCCAGATCCTTACTGGTTTTGTTACATTTAACAGTTTCAGCAGACTTAGGGGTCAGTTGTAACTGTAGTCAAACCTGGGAACACCTGCGTAAATGTATTTATAATTCCCATATCAATGATCAATTACAATTTCAATTACACATCTTTCCAAGCTTAAATCATTCACAGCACCAGGTGGTGTTTTACATTTGAGCTAACATTCTTCTATTATTTTCAACCACTTTAAGTGACCCCATTTGTTTAAAAAACAAAAAAAAACCCACGTTATTTAATATGTTTCTGTATCTGTGATTTCTGCTTGGTAGAATAAACAGATAAGCATGTTAGTGTGCAGCTATTTATGTAACTTTGTGTAATTATAACTGCAATTACTGTAGCATAATTCTAATGAACTGAGATTGAACAGAATAGCAGTGTAATTGTAATTGAAATTTCAGCAAACAGTTACGCTGCAATTGTAATTAATTGACCCCAGGTCTGCCATGAAGTGAACCAGGAGGTTCTTTAAGTAATTAAGGATCCAGTTGAAATCCGGCTCCTGGATTAGGGGCGTAAATATTTTAGGTTTGAGCAGCCTAAAAGCTCTAACCTTCGTCTGGCTCCTGCCCGACTGCCTGTCTGTAATACTCTACTTCATCGTCCTCCGAATGGTCAGCTGCAGCCTGGTCCTCCCCTTTCCCAGGATCCTCTGCATCGCTGTCCCCTTCCTCTCCAGCCTTTGGTGGTAGCTTCTTCTTAATCCCCTCCAGGCTCCTCTTCCTTTAAAAATACAGACCAGACGCCTCAGAATGAAAAAGCCACGCCTACACAACCAAAGCTACACAATCACAAGTTTCCATGTTCTTTCCTGCTATTTCGGTTGTGACTAATGCCTCATGCCCCCACTGCACGATAAGGTAACTAGAACGCAATTACAAAACAAAACCCAGTGGGGCAACGTTTTAAAACCAGGATGCATCAGCAAGCGTTTACTTTATAGAGAAATCACATTTCAAATCATACTGCATTACTTTCATCATTTGCATCCACTCCTTTCTGCTCAAGTGGCAGCCATCTCTACCGAGAACGTTGCTGCCGTGCAGAGGGAGCCTCATTTCAGACTTGACGGCACGTATAATAAAATCAAGGGATTCAGGCACTGCCCCAGTCTCTCCATCCGCGGTCCTAGCTGTGATCTGTGAATCGCAAGGCGCTGGCGGAAACGCTTACTTGTTCTCATCGCGCTGCTCTTTCTTGAGCGCGACGTTCCGCTCCTGGTTCAGCTTCCTCTCCGCTTTCAGTTTCAGCTTCTTCTGCTTCCTCGCCAGCATCTCCTGAATCTCTGCCTCCGTCTTCTCAACTGCAGAGAGAGAGAGAGAGAGAGAGAGAGAGAGAGAGAGAGAGAGAGAGAGAGAGAGAGAGAGAGCATTGATTTTTAAAAGCACTTTATTAAAATACCACCTCTAGTCAACTACACGAGAAGTCTCCTTCTCTCAACAAATATTACAAGTATATAAATCCCCATGGTCACTCACAGCACAAAGACCTTCATCAACACACAGTTCCTGCTGAAAAGTTTCTAGATTATCACTCTAGAAATGCACAGGCACTGGCAGGTAACGGTAACGTACTATAGTTTTCCACTCTTTTTTAGCTACCCTTTTTTAGGGGGGTGTCCCTTCAATATGCTTAAAGCTGGATGCGTCAGAAAGCGTTTACTTTGAGAAATCAGTTTAAAATCAGCAAACAATACCTTTCATCATTTGCATCCACTTAGTATCTGTCCTTAGGTTTTATACTGTAGGGCCAGGAGCCTGAGGTGCCTCTGCTCATGGGATAGAGACACAGGGAAGGATACTCACTGACAGCGTGATAAAGCACGTTCCCTTCACACATGCCTTCGTCTATTTTCATCAGCTGCAGAGTCATGCGCGGGCCGATCTGGAGAGAACAAGGAGGTAGATTAAGTCAAGGGCAAGAGGGTCAGGTTTTTCAGAGACAAACTTCAAGCGCAGTCATTTTTCTCACTGGTCTGTGCTCTTCCGTAACTGGAAATCGGCTGAATTTAAAAACACCGAAAGAAACCTCAATTCAGTGACAAACGTTTTGACTAGATGTTGAAAATGACTTTTTTCTAAAATTGGTCCATGCTCCTAAAGAGTGAAAATGAGTTGGTAGAACACTAATATGATAAACAAAGGTTGATACGTTTGAAATATTCATTTGTCTGTCTGTTTAAGGCTGGGTGCATCAGCAAGCGTTTACTTTGAGAAATCACAGTACAGTCATCTCACTTTGCTTTCATCACTTGCAACTACAGTCCAGTTTTTGGTTTTAAATTACCGGTAGCTTTTGCAATCTAATGATGCAGACAAAGTTTCAGGAA
The DNA here is from genome assembly GCA_030684275.1 of Acipenser oxyrinchus oxyrinchus. Classification (NCBI taxonomy): domain Eukaryota; kingdom Metazoa; phylum Chordata; class Actinopteri; order Acipenseriformes; family Acipenseridae; genus Acipenser; species Acipenser oxyrinchus. The sequence goes on along the minus strand of JAGXEW010000871.1, from coordinate 29,532 downwards.
TGGCGTTTCATGTGAAACTGTGCAGATTTTAATTAATGCCAAAAACAGTTGAACTCATGCATCTTAAGTGTGGTCTTTTTAATCTCCATGATGTCAAGGAGCATAAATATACATGTTGGTTATAAAGTGGCTCAGCCATGTGGATTATTATTGGGCTGTTTGTGTGTATATTATATAGATAGACAGATTATTTATTATTATTTATTTCTGAGCAGGCGCCCTTATCCAGGGCGACTTACAATTGTTACAAGATATCACATTATTTTTACATACAATTACCCATTTATACAGTTGGGTTTTACTGGAGCAATCTAGGTAAAGTACCTTGCTCAAGGGTACAGCAGCAGTGTCCCCACCTCCGGTCAAGAGTCCAGAGCCACCACTACTCCGCACTGCTGCCCATAACGGTAAAGTTTGAATCTGGTAAATGTTTTTACTGGTAACTCTCAACATTTACCAAGTAAGGTGGAAAATCAACAGAATTAAGAAATATATTGTGTTTCGGACATTTACCAGTTAATCTTATGATTTGATTTACCTAAGCTTATTGGTAAAGGCACTTAGTTATTCTTGAGATTTAAAAATCAGTAAATCTCTGAACTAATGCCGACATTCACCAGTAAAGCTTGAGATTTGCCCATATTCAAACTTTTACCATAACACACACACATATACAGTATATAATATATATAAAGCCCAGACTGCTTGTGGTTTGCATGACTGAAGCTCAGAGTGAGTCCAGAGAGTTTGCAAGCAGCACAGACCTCTATGAGCCGCACTGCACTCTGCTGTGCCTTCATGTTCCCACGGCCAGCATAGACCTGCGGCAGCTCTGTGGTATTGTGATCCCGTCCAGCTCTGCCTCGCTCTCAGACAGGTTCGCACCCTGGGAAAGGAAATCAATAAATACATAATTAAAAGAGAGTTAAAAAGAGCCTTCAAATGCAATGCGAACGGCTCCTTCGCAGTTCTAGTGCAGGGCGTTGCGGTCACACACCTGGCTTTGAGTTTATCTGAATAACCCCAAGTACCGGGACTAAATAACCTTCCCCACCTTCATTCAAATCAAAAACCAAACCATGCGATCACTGTGACCTCCTTCCAACTCCGCCAGCCCCCACCTACTCTCTACACATGTTGCAAAATATAGGAGGCTGTGTGGTCCAGTGGTTAAAGAAAAGGGTTTATAACCAGGAAGTCCCTGGTTCAAATCCCACCTCAGCCACTGACTCATTGTGTGACCCTGAGCAAGTCACTTAACCTCCTTGTGCTCCGTCTTTCGGGTGAGACGTAAGTGACTCTGCAGCTGATGCATAGTTCACACACCCTAGTCTCTGTAAGTCGCCTTGGATAAAGGCGTCCGCTAAACAAACAATAATAAAATAGAAAGCGATCTTTTCATGCACCCCCCACCTCCTTACTTCATGAGCAGTTCGCTGATGTCCTCAAACTTGCTCATGTTGGGAAACTTTTCCTGAAGCAGCTTCTTTATTCCTTTGCTCATCCCCACTGGGACTACCTTCAAGCTACTGCGAGAGGGGAGAGAGAGAGAGAGGAGAGAGAGAGAGACAGTCAGCCAGTGAGCACGCTCCCTTTGCACCATGCAACTGCAAGATACAGCACAGCTCTAGCCAAAAGTTTTACTTCAACCCTGCAGAATGAACCCATTTTGCTTCAAAGTTGAATGAAATATTACGTTAGCATATTGCATTACACGCCGCTTTGTAGTTTCCCCATATACTTGACGAAAAACTGACAAATTAAAAAAGTGACATTTTGAAAATCCAACATGTACCTATTTTATGGTTTCCACAGACAATATGATTTTGTAGTTTGATTACATGTTAAAAGATCTACATTATCTTCACACAGTATCGTTTTGTATTAACGTCTCAATCCTGAAATTCTAGGTCAGGCAAAACCTTTGGCCACAGCTGTAAGCATACCATTTTACAACTTGTGAAAGTGATACTCTGTTATGCTTGGCAAGCCACGCAGTGTGTTTTGTAGAATTATGCAAACAGATGCATGGGTTCTGCTTGTTCAGGGAAATACTGTTACTCCCTGGGGTTTTATATTTGAACCATCACGTGGTTTGATGAGCTTTTAACCCTTTGCAGTCCATTTATTAAGTGCGCGTCAGGTCCAATTTACTTTCACACGCCGCAGTTAATTTTAGGACGCTGTTTAAAAGTATTTTTCCCCACAGTCAAAGCGGGTTTAAAAGGCCCTGCATATCAACAAAGCACTCACTAGGCATCTCCAGCCCGCCCCACCCTTTCGTTCACTATAGCTTTCACATATGCTAATAAATAAATAATAATAATAATAGTCATACATACCAATCAATCATCTCCTGATCACTCGTTTTATCACCAAACTCCTCAATAATGCAATCCAAGTCATTATTTTATTACTATAACATCTCAAAAAGCTCTGCAAATGTCCGTGATAGTCTCTGTGCGCTGATACAGTAACAGCCAGCTTGTTTCCTTATGACCGCCCTATGTGATGCCAGGGGCAAGTATGACTATTCATGAGATACACTTTTTTTTTTTTTTTTTAAATCGGCTTGTCTCGGCTCCTGTCGCTCCCACTCGGCCATTGAATGGTTTTCTCGGCTTTTTCCGGAGAAAAATAACTAGAAACCCGTTTTTGTGTTTTTGATGATGTCGGACAGGGTCCGACAATGGACGGATAGGTATAATTGCAATGTTGGACCAGGTCCAACAATGGACCGCAAAGGGTTAAATCAAGCAAAGAGCGAGACGAGAGTTGCCAGGATGAAAATAAGTGCAAGTATTCCAATAGTCTGAGCTCCTGCTTAGCTCTATTACTGCTGTCTGGCTCCGTGGCTTGTGTCGTGTTGCACAGTATACCAAATTGCATAACACACCACTGAAGACAGAAAACAGCACCATGCTCTGCATCTGGGTTGCTCTTTATTCTTAAAGCGTGAAGCTTAGGAGCCCAGGTGATGAACACACCAAGTCTCTATTTTAAAGAAAAAAAAAAGAAGTTTGCATAGATGCAACAGAAACATCAATGCAAAATACTCTACAGTTGCTTTTTTTTGCGAGTTTCCTGTTTTGCTAAAACTGGCCCATTCACTATTTCTGGTTATTTGACAAGCTTATTTTGCAGCATTTTTACATTTAATGTGTGTGTGTCTGCATGCATATATATTAACAGCTAATGTGGTTTACAGACTGGACATATCAGTGCGTTTACTTTTGAAATATCACTGTGCACTCAGCAAGATCTCTAGTGTCATCATTTATATCCAGCCAACCACAGTGGTTTTATACTCAAAAGGAAATCTAACCAGCACTGCAATCACGTAATACTTAACCACGCCTTCGCTCTGTAAACGTTGCAGTGTGGTCAAAAGCAACCAACATCTAATAGAGCATGACTTTTACAAAGCTTTCATGAAACATTGCTTACAGTAGTTGTAAAGTATATACTTACTAATGCCTGAAGTCAATCAGTTGGGTCTCGGGGTTATAGTTAATCATGACACACCTCTTAATGGCATTCAGGCTCACCTACAGGGAAAACAAATTCAGCAAATCAACCTCACTGCACCACAATTACTGGCAAACCGGCAATGGAGTGAATTTGGCACCAACTGGTGGCTACAAGTGACTATGGCAGAAACACCAAAACTGCACAGAATCCTTTCATTACAGCTATGGCCAAAAGTTTAGCATCACCCAAAATGTTAGGACTGAGACAAATAAAAAAAAAAAGAGAACATAATTTAGATATTTTATTTAACATCATGTAATCAAAGAATCTACAAAATGATAAAAAAATCATAAAGGCTACTGGAATAATAGTACAGTATTTCATGTTAGATTTTGAAATGTCACATTTTTCAATATGTCAGTTTTTCATACGGTATATGGGAAAACTACAAAGTGGTATTATATATTTCTTAGCAGACACCCTTATCCAGGGCTGACTTACAATTGGTTCAAGATATCACATTATTTTTACATGCAATTACCCATTTATACAGTTGGGTTTTTACTGGAGCAATCTAGGTAAAGTACCTTGCTCAAGGGTACAGCAGCAGTGTCCCCCACCTGGGATTGAACCCACGACCCTCCGGTCAAGAGTCCAGAGCCCTAACCACTACTCCAGGTTTCATTCGACTTTATGAAGTAAAATTACTTATTACTTACTTCTATAGGGTGATGCAAAATGTTTGGCCATAGCTGTATATCGTTAACTTTAAAAAAAAAAAAAAAAAAAAAATCTTTACACATTTAAACTGCACCGACTGGATTCATCAGAACGTTTACTTTGAAAATCATTTTGTGATCAACAACAGAGTTAGCCTCATCCCCCGAATCCAGACTAAACCTGCAGTTTTGAGGCCAGGTCCGAATTCTCACCTTGTGCACATTGATGGACGGGAACATGTTCTGGAACATGGTGGCCATCAGCTTCACATGCATCCCGGCACTCCGAAGTTATTCAGCACCAGCAAGGGTGATGAGTGAACTGCTGATCGTGCATCCTGTGCCGCTTCAGCGAAGAAACCACATCTTTGATTAACGAGTACTAGATGAAAAGACAGACAAACACTCAGGGTTAACTTTGATTTGCAACACAGGGCCTGGCTTCCGGTAGACTTTTGGAATATCATTTAGTTTCTTTGATTACATGTTAAATAAAAGATCGAAATTATGTTCATAGTTTTTTTTTTTTGTTTGTTTGTTTTTTTAAAATATTGCCTCAATCCTAAAATGAAGCAAAAACTTTATATTTAAGTGCATAAAAACAATAGTGCAAGACTTAGCAACTTGCCTGCCCATCAGACTTACCTGCGCAACTTTAAAATGCAGCGTGGGTCCTCTTGGTAAACGAGCAAGCCTCTACAAGGGGTGAAGAAAGACATTAAGTTCATTATTTCCAATAGGAAAAATTAAAATGTCTGCAACAGGACAGATAATAGGGTTTTCCATTGAGCTGAAAACTGCAGACACTCCTCATTTGACTGCTGACTGCACAGGAGCTGAATTAGCTGACAGCAAATGAACATAAGTCAAAGTTGTTTAATATATACATTTAAATCTTTGCTATGGTTGGACAATAAATATTAAGGGTTAAGCAATGGGAGTCTTATTGCCATCCCTGCTTTAGCCAAAAGCATGTTCCATTCGTTCTGGAACAGGAACAGATGCCATTGGAATTCTAAACACATGACCTCTACTGTACCATTCGGTTTCAATCAAGACTTTTCTTTTAAGATGTAAATAAAAGCAGCCTCTCACCAAGTTAACACTGTTCTCTGTTTTCGTAAAGATTAAGAAGTGAGTCACTCCCAGCGCCCGGCTACTGCAGCAAAATCTTTCAGCACGTTCTTCTTGCGCACCTAAAAAGAAAAAAATTAATACTGGTGAAATCGATGGTGTGGCAAAAGGACCCAGGCAATCCCCCAACAGTACCAGCGACCCGACTTTCTGTGGTTGGGATGCATCAGAGCGTTTACTTTGAAATATCATGGAGAGATCAATTATCATGTCAAGTGTCATCATTTGCATCCTTTCACTGTACTTTATAAACCAGGACTGGGAAAAATAGTCCGGTCCAGAATGGTTTACTTCAGGGGTAGCTATAGCTGGCCCTTCCACTCCTGGTCTTTGTTCCAACCCTGCTCAGTATTTAACGACAGCTATAAAACCTGGCTGATGCTGCACCTCAAGGACTGGATTTGCCCAGCCCTGTTTTTAACGGCTGGCCCTGTTCTGTTGTGGGTTGCTGTGGCTACCTTGAGAGATTCTGCGGTGTAAGGCTCCATGACTCTCCGCATGTCCACGATCAGCTGGCTCACATTCTTGCCAATTTGTCCCCGGTGAAAGACGAACGAGTGGGGGACAGTCCCGAAATCTTCCTGGGCCAAGTGAATGGCATTGGCCCGGGACTTCTTCTGGTTCTTAGTCTGGGGAGTGGAGAAGAGAACAGAAAATAAATCTCGAAATAGATTTCTGAATGGGCTATGCCACTGTAGTTCACTGTATTGAAGAATGTACCTGCACAGCAAGCTTGTAGAGGTTTTTGTGCAAGTCCAAAAAGGTCTTGCCATGTTAATTATACCAAAACAATTTGCTATGCAACGGCAGTCACGGATCAATTCCTTTTTTCATCCTTGAATTCATCTGAAGGAATTGATTAAAAGGGAAAGGGAACTGATTTTATAAAGCAACTGGAAAAGGCATTGATCCCAACCCCGGTTATAGAAATTGCATGAAAGCCTACTGTGTATAAAACCATTATAGTAACCCTTTATTATACTGAATGGAACCTAATCATCTTGAATAATGTATTTATGCAGGTTGATCTTGGGAACGGAATGCACAGCAGCCCTGTGTAATATCATAACGGACAGATGCATCAGCGCGTTTACTTTGAAGTATCACGGGGGCATCAATATGCGTTTCTAGCGTCATCACTTGCATCCACACACATAATAAATAATACAGTCCCAGACTGAACAGACGATCTTCCCTACTTAAATGTGTTTTTAAAGCCAGCGAAACACAGCTCCATCGGGCAAATTAGTAAGCCATTTGTTGCAGGCGACATTTAAGCAATGTCCCACGTGGCTAGTATTTTTCCCATTAATTAATACACGTGACCAGTTAAACTTTCAAAACTGTATATACACACACACATCATTTGGTCGTTGAATAGAATGATTATGGTGGCACGTTGAAGTAATCAGAAATAATAAAAAATTGGATCAAACACTACATAAAAATGTTAACAAAATGAGCATACATAGCTTTCTTAACACAGGCGGAAAAAACACGCGTGCAAAACTGTTCATGCGTGGCGAGAACGAGAACAAAGCACAACTCTACCATAGAGCGCAGTTCAGAACGCCGTATAGAACAATATATATGACACAACGATTAAAAAACGGTTTAATAGACATGTTTTTGTCTTACCGTTAATTAGTGAGCATTACTACCGTATGTTTTAAAAAAAAACGATGTACGCTGAAGCCCTGTGTGCGAAAACTCTTGACAGAAAAAAACGGCACTTACTTTGCTTTTACCCATGTTGACTGAATATGTCTTCCCGCAACGCAGTTATAAGTTAATAATTTTAATTACATATATATTTTTTAACACAAACAATGTCCTCTCAGTAAAACTAATCTACCACTTCCCCAAAAGACATCTTCTCTCTTCACATGGTCGACTTCTGCCATGTGCTTCCGCCGTGCCACACTCAATCGTCCCCCGAAACACGAGCAATAGCAGATCAGGTCCTACTGAGCAACCATTAACAATGTGTTTCTTCTTCTTCTTTTTTAATTTTTAATTTTAAATTTTTTTTTTATCAACTTTGGTTTATTACTAGCACGACAAACTAGAGAAAAGTTAGGCGTAAATATTTGCAAATATTATTACACAAATACATTTGTGGTTTAAAAAAATAATATATTATTATTATTATTATTATTATTATTATTATTATTATTATTATTATTATTATTATTATTATTATTGTTATTATTATTTATTTATTTATTTATTTATTAGCAGACGCCCTTATCCAGGGCGACTTACAGTCGTAAACAAAAATACATTTCAAGAATCACAGTACAAGTATTAATACAATTAAGAGCAAGATAAAATACAATGACTTCAGTTCTAGCAAGTACAAGTATATGACAAAATACGATTCAGTAACGGAGCAGATAATAGTGTCAGTGATAGTTACATCAGGATATAATTAAATACAAAGTACTGCAGATTAAATAACAATAATAATATGAACCTGTAGGTCATATTTGTTGCAAATATTTGCTTCCTGTTTAGTTTTTCTTCGCCGCCTTAAACATTTGTTTACAAGTGTATATGATTAAGTATGATATCTGATTTTACGAATATAGCTAAAGAAAGTCGTATTTTGTTGTGTGCCCGTTTTCTATATTTGGAAATTAAAATATAAAGGAATAAGGGAACGTGTTCTTCGACACATAATTCAAACAACATTATATTATGTTAAGAATGCATTTACAAAAATGCAAAGGTATAATCGCATAGGTGCCAACGTTTGGAAACTGTTCAGCGGGACACTCGTCCCCTGCTTTAGTATGCCTTTCTATGCTTTGCAATGCTTCCCTATGCTTTACCAAGCTTCCACTATGCTCTATTGCACTTTCCTATGCTTTTCCTATTGGAAACCTTTATAAAGATACTTAACAGTACAGTACTGCATCAGGGTGCATGTTAATAATTTCTGCAATGCATGCACTGCAAATTCTTTTAATGCCTGGGCTGCAGTGCCCTGCAATAGTACTATTATCAAGAAACCTCTATTATTGACAGTCCAGTTTCATTACATTCTCTAAAGCCCCCTCATCCCCCACCATCCCTCTGTCTTGGAGGCTCTCTGCCAAAGCAAACACTTATAAAAGTCATTTTGCAGTTTGCCCATGGGTATATTCTGCATTTGCCATAGCTGACCGTGGTTTGCCATGTGTTTTAATGTGCTTTGCCCTGCCTCTCTGGGATTTGCAATGCTTATCTCAGCTTTGCCGTGCTTCCACTGTGCTTTAATAGACTCTGCTATGCTTTCTCTGTGGTTAGCTTTTAGAAGGGGGTTCACTGATACATGTAACACGGAACCCCTAAAAGTTAAAAATAGCTCCTCAGTAGTTTCCTGGATGTTCTGTACCACCCTCTGTAAACCAATGCATTGCTTTTTCAATTAATTTGTTTTTCATGAATGCAGTGAAAGTACAAACATCTGTTTCGAGTTGTTGGATGACTGTCATGTATACACTGAGCATCACAAAAACACTCTTTGTTTTTAAGTGTTTGATAAACAGATTTTTGGCAAAAAAAACAAACATGTTATGTAGCTTTCATGCTAAGGCGTGGAACATATGAGAAACCCAACTATTTGCTATTAACAGAAAACACAAGCCCAGTAATAAAGAGTTACTTGATCATTTATTTACTTTGCTTTATATAAAGCAAATATTTCACGTTTGACACTGAAAAGGAGCAATACTTTTTCACTGCTAGGGATTAGCATAAACCTGCTAGTTTTGTTATTTTATCGCATTCCCATGTACCAGTCCCACTCATATTTTGTAAAGTCAGTGTCTGGTTTATTGACATTGTTTAGTCTGTGTTCTTAGAGAAGGACCCTGTGTACCAAGGTTTTCACACAGATATCCGGCCATGCACTGTAAGATTAGATTCAATTTAATGCAAATCAATTCTTACTTAATAAAAAAAAAAAAAAATCAGCCATCTTGTTAATGACCTAGAGTGAACATGTCTATTTATTTTGTGACAGAGTCGGAGGGAGGCAGCTGAGGATATAAACGAACTGGACAGCCAACCAGGCCTTGTGTCCCATGAAGAAAGGGTGAACTACGGTGGCCAGGAGCAAAAGCAGACAGCCGGGTATCATTTTACTATAAAGTTGAACGTGACGGTGCGTTTGGACTCCCACAGACAGGAGATCCTGCTAATATTGTGCCGATGCAATATTGATAAGCTGTGTAGATGTATTTCTTTTTTTCCCTTGCTCTTATCTTTCCTGTTCTTCTCCCTGAGCCTGGCCGGCAGATCCTCCCCAGTGCCTTAGTCTGTTTACTTCCCTTGCCCGGCTTCTCTAAATAAACCAGAGGTCATCGTCTCTCAATTACCAGGCTCTGATTGCAACCAGGCGCAATGACTCTAACCTCCAGGGTTGTGTGTCTCCCTGGATACTGCACCCGACTGCTTGGCCGTTCCCTTAGATCATTTTCCATGCTAAATACAATTTTGCAGTCAACCCCTTTCCTATGCATTTACTATGCTTATCAACTTCTCTATCTTTCACCATGCTTTTCATATCCTTTTGCACTTTGAAACAATGCTGCCCAGTGCAGGGATGGCAATAAGACTCCTATTGCATAGCATTGTCCCCCATGGCAGGTTTTAAAATCAGCCTGATTAGCCACAGTAGGTAACAAGCTCAGAGTTGTGGACTATTATTAAACTCATAGTAAAACAAGGAATGGATCACAGTGCTATGCAATGGGAGTCTTATTTCCATCCCAAATAGCAAAGCTCTGCGCTGTAAGCAAAGGCTAAATCAAAACAGAGTGCTTCATTTAAAAAAAAAAAAGTGCATTTTGGATCCCTTCGATTCTATTTTTAGTTTGTTTACACTTTTGGATGACCTATGGTTTTGTTTAAAAGCAAATAATAATAGTGCAAACTTTGAGCTGATGTAAGAGCTTTGTGAACCTATCAGTTTGATTCAACAACACATAATAAAAACCACAAACATGGACCCATTGCAGCATTGTAGAGGGAATATGCAAGAACCAATCAAGAACGTCATTAAAAAATCTTCAAAGGGAGCCTGGGATTCTTTTCTTTTCATGGCAAGCATGCAGTTTACATAGCGAGCAAAGTAAAGCACAGGGACAGGTATAGACAGACCATGAGTTACAAATGCAGCAATTAGAAACAAATACATCAAAGAGTTGTGTATTCTGCGTATGTATTTTAATTTAAAAAACTAAGAAACGACGGTAAACTGCAAAACCGCTGCAGAAAACTCTAGGTTTTGGCTGGACTCTACATGATGTGTTCTTGTTTGGTTTTGTTTTTTTCCTTCTTTTGGCTTGTTTTCTGTTGTTTTGGTAGAAGGTCGACAACCCGCAGCAATTTGTAACTCACAAAAGCCACGCAATTACACCTAATGAGGGTTTGCTGGAGAGAAGCACGCCTTCAAAGACTCTGGCAGCTCAGCCAACTTCTTTCAAAGCAGTTCCAGCCACCTCCAATTACAGAATACCACAGAGGGAGGGAGAGAGAGACAGGCATGCAGCGAGTTAGCACTTTGTCTGGCTATATCTGTATTTGCTGTACCAAATGAGTTGACCATAGTTTAGCCTTCCTCAATGGCTGTTTTAGATGTAGTGATATAAGCTACATCCCCTTCCCTTGCCATCACCATTAACCTGCTACCCTCGCTGCACCTCTCCAGACAGGTGTGCAGCAGTAGGTGGTTATAAATAATCTCCGAAATCTCTTAACACACCTTGACCACCTTTTTCTGCTCATTTTTTTTTCCTGAGCCAGGGAGCAGAGTGTGTGACGCGATATCTACTTCATCTACACAATGATTAGGAGAGGGGTGAAAACTGTATGAGTCATAAACAGAAGGCTTAGAAATGTTTAGACTTATAGTGTCAGTTTACAGAACAGAGAGATAAAGAGAACAGGAACGAATAAGCAAAACATGGAGAGAAGATAGGAGGCGGGGGTTAGGTGGGGTGGGAGCAGGGGTGTACTGTAATTGCGTTTGTTTTTACGATTCACTTGTCAGCAGAAGACCAAAAAAGGGGGAAGGACTGACTGATTCTTAAAACACCAGCAAGCCTTTCTCTTATTCTCTTTCCTCCAGAGTTTGCTGCTGTTCCAACTCTTGAAGGTCGTGCCTGCTGTGAAATTGGATCTCAATTGGGATCCAGCATCTTGAAGGCAATAAAACGGTTCAGACACCTTTTTTGTCTTCAGACAAGAAGACAAGACAAGACAAGTGTGCGTTTGCATTATAGTATCATGCCATAAACAGCAAGTGCAATTTGTTGTTGGTGCTGTTGCTGCACGGTGGTTCACTTCTTTAGCTATCAGAATATCAGATTGGATCAACTGCACATAATCAAGCACAAATAATTGCCAGGAATCGCTGCTGATCTTTCTCCAGATCCCATTATCCTGAGAATGGAGCCCAAGTGGTCATTGACCAGAGGATAAAAGACATCCAGGACTTGATTTGCTGACAGACCGCTTGAGAGTCTCCGAGGGCCCATAGGGATTGCCCTGGAACCTTCGGACAAGGGAAAGCACCTCTGACCACTGACAAAAGTGACCGGACTGGTTGTAGATTTTAATAGAACAGCAAAGAGGTAAGTTTTTAATGCACCTACAGTGCTAACAAAAATGAGATGAACATTTTAGAAAGTTAATTGAAGGGCTTTTTAACCTCTGTTGCGCCTCACGTTTCTGTGAATTGTGGCCAAAGGCAGTGCATTTATTATTCCTTATCCAAAAGTATTTGTTTATTTAGTTAATGTTAGAGATGCTAATGTATCTCCTAGTGGCTCATCATCAGAAAGCTTGTATAGAAAGTTTGATGGTCATGTTCCGACAGCTTAATCCATTTCAATGGGAGACTAGAGCACACAAAGCAAAACTCCATTTCAGAAGAACCAAGTTAGAAAGCCAACCAACCCCACCCTTATAAAAGTTTATCATCACAAATATGAATGCTTGTTCCTGGGTCGATCTTGATTTTTAACACGCTGTTACATACTTCCCTAGAACTGACCGTGCTTGATTGTGCTTTTACTGTGATGCAGTGCTGTAAACTTTTCTAAGAGCACTGGTGAGGTTATTCTGGATTAAAAGGGTGCTCGCCAAACCTTCAAAGCAGTAAACAGGAAGGTGCCTAGTTGGTTTAATAGTTCTTTACAGAAGTGCTTTAGGTTCATTACCAGAGTTTACTGTGTGTGCCTGATTATCACCAGGCAATCTCAAAACGTTTACCTTCTCTTCTCTCAGTAAACATCTCTGCATAGCCATGAAGAAACCAATAAACGAACATGTGGCTTGCTCTAGGGCAGATAACATAAACTCATTAGCAGTCGGAAAACAACAAAAGCCAGTCTGGGTCTATGTTTGCACTGAGACAGCTGTCTTAAATATTCTAGTTTCGAAAGGCTCTGCAACTTCAACTTGGTGGTCCAGTGGTTAAAGAAACGGGCTTGATACCAGGAGGTTCCTCGGTTCAAATCCCAGCTCAGCCACTGACTCAGTGCGTGTGACCCTGAGCAAGTCACTCCTTGTGCTCCGTCCTGCGGATGAGACGTAAAACTCCTATTGGAAGTGACTCAGCAGCAGTTGTTGATGCATAGTTCACCCTTAATCTCTGTAATTCACTTTGGATAAAAGCGTCTGCTAAATGACTCAATAATAACAACAATTGGGAAAGTAGTGAAAATTATATTACAGCTGAAGAGAAAAGTAAAACTGTCTATTGCAATTTGAAATATATTTATATATTTTTCAAGTTATCAAAGTGGGGATTCACCCACGGCGAGAACGATTAAACAATTGAAACATGCTGTTTTCTTTTACAGATTTTTAATCCACCTGCAGCCACCCCAGAACAATGGAAAGACAAACAGCAATCGTTGCACTGATCCTTTTTACCTTCTTCAGTGCGGTTTCTCCTGACGGTGGCATCAAAAAAGAGGCTAAGAGCAAGACTGAGCATTACCGGCACCCGCGTTCCCCTGAACCCACAACCCAGTCGACTCAACCCACGGGGAAATGCTCCTACACGTTTATCGTCCCCCAGCAAAAGATCACAGGAGCGATCTGCCTGAGCACCAAAAACCCAGAAGACAGCAGCGCGGTGAATAAAACGGAGCTTGAGGACCTCAGACTGGAGCTGAGCCGGCAACAGAGGCAGATTGAGCACCTCAAGCAGGTGGTGGAAGTGAACGGAAGCCTCCTGAACGAGGTGAAGTTTCTGCGCAAGGAGAGCCGTAACATGAACTCCCGGGTGACCCAGCTCTACACCCAGCTCCTCCACGAGATCATCCAGAAGAAGGACCAGGCGCTGGAGGCCACCCAGCTGGAGAACCGGCTCCTCAACGCCACCGCTCAGGTCCTCAGGGTCTCCGCCAGCTACCGGGAGCTGGAGAGCAAGTATGGAGCCCTGACCTCGCTCCTAAACAACCACAGTCTCGCCATCGCTCACCTGGAGAAGCGGTGCCAGCCTGGAGCCAACGCAGTGCCCACGCATGGGACACAGACAGAGCAGGTAGGTGCCACCGTGGGCAAGCTGTTTTTATACACGTGCACACGTGTTTCATGCATTCTCGCTAGCCACCTATGAATGCTTTACCACACGCACAGTACTTACCTGGAATTGACCATGTTTGATTATGCTTTGCCATGCTTTCTCTATCATAGAACTATGCTTTAGTACACTTTGCTGTGCTTTTACTGTGATGCAGTGCTGTAAACTTTTCTAAGGGCACTGGTGGGGTTATTCTGGATAAAAGGGTGCTCACCAAATCTCCAAAGCAGTAAACAGGAAAGTGCCTAACTGTTTTCATAGTTTTTCACAGAAGTGCTTTAAGTTCATTACCAGGGTTTACTATGTGTGGCTGATTATTGCTAGTGCGAATACTCGCCTGGGTTCGGCTTGTGAATGTGCCTGCTAATAGGGCAGCAGTGTGGAGTAGTGGTTAGCGTTCTGGACTCTTGACCGAGGGTCATGGGTTCAATCCCAGGTGGGGACACTGCTGCTGTACCCTTGAGCAAGGTACTTTACCTAGATTGCTCCAGTAAAACCCAACTGTATAAATGGGTAATTGTATGTAAAAATAATGTGATATCTGTATGTTGTGAAATAATGTATAATGTGATATCTTGTAACAATTGTAAGTCGGCCTGGATAAGGGTGCCTGCTAAGAAATACATAATAATTATAATAATACTACATTTGAAAGGTTTATGTTTGTCCTTGTCTTTTTGCGCAACTTCTAAGAGGCATGCTTTAAAACTCTTGACAAAACTTGGTTTATTTGACTACTCATAAGACCTTTAAATACCAGACTTCATGCACCATCCTTTCCTTTCCTCCGGGCCAACCCCTCCAGAGCTACGTCTTGCCTCCTCAAGTCCAAGTGGTTCCTCTCGGCCCCGTCAGCACCCAGAACCGGAGTCAGAACCAGGGGGAGTCGAGCAATGAGATCCAGAGGGACCAGACAGACAAACAGACCCAGGAGAGCCGCCAGTGGCAGGCCGTTGAACCTCCCCCTGCATCATCGATCAATACTCCCACCGAACACCCATTCTTCAGCTCTGCAGAGACCAAGACACCAGGTAGGCAGGGAATCAAACTGGGATCACTCTTCGGACATTTTACCATAGTCAGAATGCACATTCATGAAGTAGTTTTCCATCCTTTTGCCAGGCTTATTTATATGCGTGCAGAATTTTAGGATTGAGACATAATTTTAAAAAAAAAAAGAAAAGCTATATGAACATAATTTAGATCTTTTATTTAACATCATGTCATCAAAATGATATCGCAAAAGTCAACTGGAAGCCATAATAGTAGTACAGTGTTTCATGTTAGATTTCGAAATGTCACATGTCAGTTTTTTTGTTAATTATATGGAAAACTGCAAAGCGGTGTGTAATTCAACATGTTAGCGTAATGTTATTCAGCAGGTTTCATTCGACTTTATGAAGCAAAATGAGTTCTATAGGGTGATGCTAAACTTTTGGCCCAATTATTTATTTATTTTTTTTGCAGAAAATACCACAGTATGCTTATTTATTTATATATATTTTTTTACCAATACTAAAATAAATGTAATACAATCTGACAAACATTGTGACTAGAAGTCCTTCTCAACATCAAAGACATTGAGAATCGTTGGCCAGTGGGCTTATTAGGTTTCTATTGGTACTTCTAAAAATCTGTTAAGGGTATGTCAAAGAACTGGACTTTCCCTTTAAGAATAAAATATCCTGCCTCTGGAGATGCACTCCGGAAAAAAATTGTTGGCAAACACTACCACCCTAAAGGGGAAGTGGCACAACGCTGGGGCTGTTTTTACATCCCTGACCCTGCTTCTCTGAACGTTTGCCCAGCTGTGCAGAACATGATTTACCACTTCTCCACCCTGCAGTCCCAGCCTCACCAAAGCGGTACACCACAGACGATGCCTATAGGGCTTATCTCCAGTCCAGCATGCTTTTCCTGCTAACAGCGTATATTGACATCCATTCTACAGCCAAGAGCAACTGACACAGCCTGTCTTACAGTTTACAAAGGTGCAGGCAAGTCTGCTCCCTACCATTCTTTTCCCACACATTCCATGTATTTACCATGTCTGTGATGGACCACACCTGCCTGTGGTTTACCATCAGTATTCACCAGGGTTTTTGCTGTGGTTCACAACACTTTGCTATACTGCAGTAAGCTTATTATAAAGGATACCTCATTACAAAAGGTTTCGTAACAGGGTAAAAAAACAAACAAACTTGTTTTCACTTCCATGTCGTAGAGCAGGGGTCTGCAACCCTGGTCCTGGAGAGCCCCGATCCTGCAGGTTTTCTAGGTGTCTTTACATCATCAGTGGCTAAAGATCTGGAACACCTGTTAGTCTTGACTAATTAAGCCAATAATTGGTTCTATTAAGTAACTGAGAGATTGGTTGAAACGAAAACCAGCAGCCACAGTAGCTCTCCAGGACGAGGGTTGGAGACCACTGTCCTACAGTATAAATATGCATTAATTCCACCAGCAGGGTTCATTGTAAGCCTAATTGAAAATACTTCATTTCAATGTGAGAACGTGGACGGAATGGAGTAAAATGTGGGTCTTCATTGGTGGTCCAATCCACTATTCAATGTGGTTTAACTGAGGCAGGTGTGTATCAAAGACTGCACCTGGTCTGTATGTTCATGTCTGTAGAGGCTGGGAGCAGGGGTGGCCAAAATTGGCTCTTCCAGTCCTGGTCTTTGTTCCAACCCTATTCTAAATTGTTTTATCAAACCAATTAAACCTCCATCCAGACCCTGAAGTGGTTATCTGTTAAACCTGGAGTGGAACAGCCCTCCAGAGCCGTGATTGGACTCTCCTGGGCTGGAGCTGAAGAAGGAGTTCCACTGGGTTGCATCTAAAAAGCATTTCAGAGTGTGACTGTATATTATTGTTATTTGTTAAAAAAGCATTTGTTTTATTTTTGTTATAAAACTCCTCAATGGTATCGCCTGTTCAACAGATGCCTGATCAGTTTCGCCAAACACAGTCTTTGTTTTTTTTTTAAAAAGGTTTGCATAGCAGCCCGGGTTTTGATAACAGAGTAAGAGCAGAGCCTGGCTGTGATCTGTCATTACACAATGATAAGTGATAGCCAGGGTCCAGCAGGGATATGTGATGGGAAAACACAAACAAACCAGCTGTTCACACAGTGGGAGGGAGAGGAGCATTCCAGCAGCGGCACATGGGACATTAATTACTGAGACAAAAAACATGAAGCAAAAAGTCGAGTCATTGACAAACGTTTTTGGCTAATGCCTTCAGCAGTAGAAACACTGCAGTTAGCTTCCAGGCCAACCCTGGTCCTGGAGAGCCACGGTCCTGCAGGTTTTTGGGTATCTTTAAATCATCAATGGGTAAAGACCTAGAAGAAAAGTTAGCGTTGACCAATTCAGAAAATAATTGGTTCAGTTCAGCAATTGAGAACTCGGGTGGAGCGAAAACCAGAAGACCCTGCGCCTCTCAGGACCAGGGTTGGCCATCCCTGCTCTATGAAATACAGTATATAACCTTCAACTGCAACATCCTACTGTATAAACAAGACAGCTGACAGCTGTATGTGATGTGCATATCTTTGACAATGGTTAATGGTTTAGGACCTTTTTAAAATATATATATTTTTAGCTGCAAACTATTAAGATCCCAATCTGGAACAGTGCTGCCTTCTAATTTGCAGTTTCAGCGTCCCAGCTGAGCTGCACTGTTTTCCAGCAGTGTTAACTGCACTGTACCGAGGGTCTGGGGCGAATCAGAGAGACAGTTGTCAGCGCAGGTTCAGTGAACACAGGAAGTGGGCAGCGACAGGGTAATCTACTTGTTTACAGTGGGGTACCCTTAATCACCACCTAATCATTTTAGGTAAACAGCATTCCATTTTCTCACCCCCCTATTTTTTTTTGTGAGGTACAACTTGGCTAAAGACTATGCTTCCCAATAGATGGCAGGCCAGATTAATAGATGTTTCATTTATCATTAACTGTTAAGGTATCCTGGGAGAAAAAAACTTCAGTTGTCCAGCTAGCTCTGAAAAGCCCTTATAAAAGTTTATCAGAACTAAAAGCATAGCAAAGTGCAATATAAAACAGTGAAGGCGTGGTAAAGCATAGGCAAGCAGTGTAGGAGGCTGTGTGGTCCAGTGGTTAAAGAAACGGGCTTGTAACCAGGAGGTCCCGGTTCAAATCCCACCTCAGCCACTGACTCGTTGTGTGTGACCCTGAGCAAGTCACTTCACCTCCTTGTGCTCCGTCTTTCGGGTGAGAGGTAGTTGTAAGTGACTCTGCAGCTGATGCATAGTTCACACACCTAGTCTCGTAAGTCGCCTTGGATAAAGGCGTCTGCTAAATAAACAAATAATAATAATATAATAATAATAATAATAATAACACCTGGAGAACTATGATAAAGCATATTATAAAACATGATGAGCTCCGAAAATGCATAGCATAGCAAATGCATTTCCCCATGGAAAAACATGGGGGTGGGGACTGCAAAACGACTGCGGTAAACTTTAGTAAGCGGGATATTGCTCTTAAGCAAAAGCTTTCCTGTTCACTCCTGTTCCCATTCTTCAAAGGTTGACACAGCTGTATTATTTGCCCTGTCTGGTTCCGGCAGGGCCGTGGCGGGATTGCCGGCACGTCCTGGCGGAGGGTGGCAGCGCCAGCGGGATCTACCTGATCAGGCCACTTAGCGTGAACAGGCTCCTGCAGCTGTGGTGCGAGCAGAGCCACGGCGACGGGGCTGGGCCGTAATTCAGAGGAGGCAGGACGGCTCCGTCAACTTCTTCAGGACCTGGGAGCACTACAAGGTGAGCCTCCCGCTTAAAACACACTCCAACGGTAGAACGGGGGTGCCGCTAAAAAGCGTCGTCATCTAAAATTCTGCGCGACAAGCGTTTCATAGAACTTCCTGGCAGACGGTTTGTCAAGAGGGGCAGCAGTGTGGAGTAGTGGTCGTGGGTTCAATCCCAGGTGGGGACACTACTGCTGTACCCTTGAGCAAGGTATTTTACCGAGATTGCTCCAGTAAAAAAAAAAAAATCCAACTGTATAAATGGGTAATTGTATGTAAAAAATATCTTGTAACAATTGTAAGTCGCCTTGGATAAGGGCGTCTGCTAAGAAATAAATAATAATAAAAGAGAATGGGTGATATGCAAATGTCCGCATTGCAAGAGCCAATCAAATCGCGTGAAAGTCGCCAAGCGGCTTCTACATTCGAGCCCTTTAAAAGTCAGAGTACAGTAACTGCAGACTAGTTTCGCCCTGTTTGGGGCTCATCAGTGTAGTGTAGCCATATTTATATATAGTATGTATTTTCTTTCTACATGGCCAATAAATGAAGCCAATCAGTCTCAAACATAAAGCCACTCCTTTGCCAGTGTTACAATGCCTCCTGACCGGTGTGTGTTTTACAGCAAGGCTTCGGGAACATCGACGGGGAGTACTGGCTGGGTCTGGAGAACCTGTACTGGCTCACCACCCAGGAGGACTACAAGCTGCTGGTCCTGATGGAGGACTGGCAGGGCGGCAGGTGCACGCTGAGTACGACAGCTTCAGCGTGGAGCGGAGAGCGACTCGTATCGCCTGCGGCTGGGTCACTACCAGGGCGGCGCCGGGGACTCGCTGTCCTGGCACAACAACAAGGCCTTCACTACGCTGGATCGAGACCGCGACGCCTACACCGGTATGGATAAACTCGTGCTTTTTATTCCTGTTGACCTTTGATGTTCATTACCCTGTATTGGTAGCACTGGAGAATGTGTTTTACTTGTTAATGTTACACAGTAGAGCCCACACATATTTGCCAAAAGTTTTGCATCACCTAGAATTTTAGGATTGGGACATAATTTAAAAAAAACTGTCTGAACATAATCTTTTATTTAACATCATGTAATCAAATAAACTACAAAATGATATCGCAAGTGTCTACCAGAAGTCATAAGAGTAGTACAGTATTTCATGTTAGATATGGAGATGTGTTAAGGATATGGAAAACTACAAAGCAGTGTGTAGTTCAATATGTTAACGTAACATTATTCAGCAGGTTTCATTCCACTTTATGGAGCACAACGTGTTCATTCTACATGGTGATGGTGCAACCTTCCAGTTCTTATTGATTTTGGTATCAATTGTAAGAGTAATGACTAGGCCGCTGCTCTCAGATCTTGAGGTAATCTTGAGTGATTCATTATTTATTGATTTTGCACCTCGCTGTTCAAGGCTACATCTTGATGATGGTGCAGTGCACGTCGCGATTGTGCGGCACATCATGCCACACAGTGGCGCTGGAACAATTTTTATAGTGGGGGTGCCATTGAACAAAACTGTAACCCCTGTATATGATGGAAGCACAGCACTTCAAGCCACACCCCCAGCACCCCTAGTTCCAGCACCCCTGATTCCTCATGACGTCGGTGGGGAATAGGTGTGTTACTCTGAGCTTGCTCATTCACTGACCGATCCCCAGCCCTCATTCTCCAGTTAACTGTCTTCCAGGTAACTGTGCCCATTACCAGAAGGGGGGCTGGTGGTACCACATGTGTGCCCATTCAAACCTCAATGGGGTGTGGTACAAGGGCGGGCACTATCGGAGCCGCTACCAGGACGGGGTCTACTGGGCAGAGTTTCGCGGAGGCTCTTACTCGCTAAAGAAGGTCACCATGATGATAAAGCCCATACAACACAGAGGACGGGACTGAGCCCCGTGCAAGCCACAGTCCACAGCTTTTTTTTTCTTTCCATAGTCTTTTCTTTGACTATTTTTTATTATCCTCAGGAAAGTGATTAGTGCCTGTGCACCACTTCGCTTGCAGAACCATTTCATAAACTGTTTGCTCCTAGTTACAACAATCCCAAGGCTGGTGGCTGTTTGACCACCACCTCTCTCTCCACACGTTACTTTGTTTAAACATTATTAAAAAAAAAATGACACCTCAATGCATTCTGCTACGAGGGCTCTGTGAATAGATGAGCCAGTTTATTGTATACCTGCCTAAGGGGTCAAACACATATTTGGATGTGAGAGAGTACTGTTCAAATGCTAGCAAAAAGGGTGTGATGTATTTGTATGTTTTACACAAATAAAAATGTTTTAAAGCAAGTAGAGCCTTCATGCGTGTGATTTATAATAAAACATATGTTATAATATAACAAAAGCCGTGCCATTTCTAGTTTGATATGCCTTTCAATCTTCAATGGGTTGAGCTCTCTCTGACTACCTTGAGTACTGGGAATTTAAGCAGCAGTGCTTTCACTGTTGAACAACCAGCTTTTTAAATAATCAGAAATATTGATTTTGGAATGTATCGAATTACATAAATACAATCTGGTACTCCATGGGTATCAAGGTCACATGTCACTAGCTTTACAACATTAATAACGTTGTTTTACTTTCACATAAAACGGCGCAAACTGAAGACAAGGAGGCCGTTACTTTAGCTGCTATGTGTGCCACTTGCCACAAGTAACTCTGTGCTTCACATCGCAATACTTCCTGTGGTAGGCACCACCATGTAGGTAGAGCTAGACAGAGAGATAGAGAGAGAGAGAGAGAGAGAGAGAGAGAGAGAGACATAACACACTTCCTCATCTACTGCATTCATCTTCAATATACATCAACAGAAACACAAAATGGAATTCGGATCTGTGATGCGGGCTATGTTTTAGGACTCCTGTGTTTCGCAGTCACAGGTAAGTTACTTTTGATGTATCTTAAAGTTCATGTCCTTATTGAATCTACAAAGGCTAGTGCTATTTATAAAATAAATTTTTTTTTAAAAAACGCAAGTTCCTGAAAGAGTTCTGAGTGCGTTTGTAACGGTGGGTTCCGTAAAAATAGCGCATTGGGGGTTTACTGTACATTGAGATCTTAACACACAAGACTTCAGCTCCATGCTTTTGGTTACAACACTTACAAGACTGATACAGGAACTCGTGCTATCTACTTGCATTCTTGTCTTCAACTGCGCCATTGTATTATAATTTTAAGTGCTGATATTTCCATGCACATCCTATCTCTCTGCTAATGAGGATGGTAATATTAGTAAAAGTAATGTACTACCGATTACTGATTACTGACTCAGAAAAGTAATCTGCTACATATTACTGATTACTTTCTTATAGAAGATATTAGTGATTCTTTATTATGTTTCAATGACGGTGTGTATAATTGTACCTCGTTAAGTTTCTTATCTATGTACCTATTTTATTACACGTATAACCAATTGTAGAACAAAGAAATAGAGTTTTACTCTTGAGTATTACTGGCCAACATCTTAATTTGAATTCCAGTAAGGGAGAAGAAATAAATCAGACACCTAGGGAGAAATGATTTGCACAAAGGCACGCCTGCCTCATGCACACGATGCAAGATTTTCCACTGAATCAACAAAAAATAATCTCTGTTACTGGCCACGAAAAGTAATTTGATTACAGTAAAGTATTTACAGTAATACTGTTCTGCCATAAATTACTTGAAAAAAGTAATCTGATTACAAGTAACTTGTTATTGTAATGTATTACTTTAACAACCGTGCTTGATAAAGAGCGATTGAGAGCATGTCAAGAATTTGTAGGAGCAATCAAGCCAGCGCACTGGGAGCTGTGCTTATGTGAGATTAAATGTTATTTTAAAGTGTCAGTCCACCTTTTAAATACTTCTGATGAGTTTCTAAAATAAATAGCATTAAATATAAAAACAACAAAGGGCGTTATGTGCTAAGAGAGCTGCTACTAAGCTGAGCCACGCCCTGCTCTTGTGGTTTCATTATGAACAGAACCTAGCAAGCTTTAGTTTTTGAATTATTTATTGAAATGCATTTGTGAACCATAAGCAATGT
Organism: Acipenser oxyrinchus oxyrinchus; assembly: GCA_030684275.1. Taxonomy (NCBI): domain Eukaryota; kingdom Metazoa; phylum Chordata; class Actinopteri; order Acipenseriformes; family Acipenseridae; genus Acipenser; species Acipenser oxyrinchus. The sequence goes on along the minus strand of JAGXEW010000871.1, from coordinate 6,803 downwards.
GTTTTATTTATTTAAGTATTTATTAATTTATTTGTTTTCATTAAGTTTTTTGACCATTGACATACTATTGAAATGTAATTATTATTTGGATAAAATTGTGAATAATATATATGTATATATATATATATGTCAAAAGAACAAGGTAATGAAGGTGAATAATTGATAAAAAGTGTACTTCCCTAAATGTTATCAATTCTTCACATTTTTGTGTACCTACGTGACCTTTTTCTTTTTCATTTTGCACCTTTTGGTACACAGCACTTTGCCTTTTTCAAACACTCCTTCCCCTTGTGTACCATGTGGCCAGGGGTTGATTGACAATAAACCATCCAATCAACACCTGGCCACATTCCACACTTCTCCAATCAAACAATTAATCAGACAATCAAACCATGCCATGTGGCTAGTGCAAATGGTGGTCATTCAACTCCTTCACTAACATGGCCCCTGGCCACCAAACTCTCTCACACTCAGACACACACACACACACACACACACACTGACACACACACACAGTGACACGCACACACGCACACACACACACACACACACACACACACACCAGTAATAACAAGTGTACTGCACTGTGTTTACTTTTCAAAATTATTTACAAATAAAAAACTGAAAAGTCTTGATTGCATAAGTATTCACCCCCTTTGCTGTGACACCCTAAATAGGCTCTGGTGCAACCAATTGCCTTCAGAAGTCACATAATTAGTTGAATGGAGTCCACCTGTGTGCAATTAAAGTGTCACATGATCTCAGATTAAATACATCTGTTTCTGGAAGGCCCCAGAGTTTGTTAGAGAGCATATCTAAACAAACAGCATCATGAAGACCAAGGAGCTATCAAAACAAGCCCGGGATAAAGTTCTGGAGAAGCACCAATCAGGGTTGGGTTATAAAAAATATCCCAAACTTTGAACATCCCCAGAGCACCGTTAAATCCATTATTAAAAATGGAAAGAATATGGCACAACCGCGACTCTGCCAAGAGAAGGCCGCCCACCAAAACTCAGTGACCAGGTAAGGAGGGCATTAGTCAGAGAAGCAACCAAGAGGCCAATGGTAACTCTGAAGGTGCTGGAGAGATCCACAGCTGAGATGGGAGAAACCGTCCATGGGACAACTATAACCGGACGCTCCACAAAGCTGGGCTTTATGGAAGAGTGGCGAGAAGAAAGCCATTGCTGAAAAACCCATATCCAATCCTGTTTGGATTTTGCCAAAAGGCATGTGGGAGACACAGCAAACATGTGGAAAAAGGTTCTTTGGTCTGATGAGACCAAAATTGAACTTTTGGCCTTAGCAAAACGCTATGTGTGGCGCAAAGCCAACACTGCTCATCACCCTGAGAACACCATCCCCACGGTGAAGCATGGTGGTGGCAGCATCATGTTATGGGGATGCTTTTCATCGGCAGGGACTGGGAAACTGGTCAGGATTGAGGGCAAGATGGATGGAGCCAAAATCAAGGAAATTCTAGAGGAAAATCTGTTTCAGCCTGCAAGAGACCTGGGGCTGGGGCAGAGGTTCACCTTCCAGCAGGACAATGACCCTAAACACACAACCAAAGCTACACTGGAGTGGTTTAAAAACAAGAACCTGAATGTCTTAGAATGACCAGTCAAAGCCCAGACCTCAATCCGATTGAGAATCTGTGGCAAGACTTGAAAATTGCTGTTCGCCAACGGTCCCCATCCAACTTGACAGAGCTTGAGCAATTTTGCCAAGAAGAATGGGCAATAATTGCAGGATCCACATGTGCAAAGCTGGTAGAGACTTACCCAAAAGACTCGCAGCTGTAATTGCTGCCAAAGGTGTTTCTACCAAGTATTGACTCAGGGGGTGAATAATTATGCAACCAACAAATGTCTTTTTTGTTTAATTAACTTTTGTATCACAGTAAAAATATTTTGCACCTTCAAAGTGTTAAGTATGTTGTGTAAATCAAATGGTAAAAATCCCAATTAAATCCATTTCAATTCCAGGTTGTAACACTACAAAATATGGAAAAGTCCAAGGGGGTGAATACTTATGCAAGGCACTGTATATATATATATATATATATATATATATATATATATATATATATATATATATATATATATATATATATATCTGTATATGTATATATATAGTTTTTTCTTTTGACTTGATGGGTGCAGAAAATACCACAATGTATTGATTTTTGTGATAGTTGGGGAGCAAAACTTCTTTCAGAAAGCATACCCTAGATCTCATGATATAAAATCACCTCACTTTCTTCTCATGTTAGGAGCTGCTTCTCCTGTCTGTGATGTCAATATTGACCCCTCCGAGTCGTGGTGAGATTTGGAGACCCAGTGACTGTCAACTGCTCCACAACACGTGAAGATGTATTGGGGCTGGCTGGGAGTCTTCTGTTTCCCCTGTGAATGAACCGAATAGTACAACAGCTTTTTGAATGTCAGCAGTCTCGCTGTTTTGGATGCAAAGCCAAAATGCTCAATGAACTTCAATAATGAAACCAGTAAGTGTGATGCAAGCTGGATTTAGTATTGTAATTAAGCAAAGCTTAACCTTAGATCAAACCACATAAATACCAAGCATGCTTGAGATGCTTCCAATACCAGACCGTCATAGCTAGTGTCTTATTTGTCCTTCGATAAACAACACGTCCAATGATCGGCAAGGAAAGGATTTCTATCTCGCCTCAATCCATTACGTCCCTGCTGTGTGCCAGAGTTCGCCTCCTCCTCCCCAGCCTCCACCTGCTTTTTTGGCTAACGGGGAGGGTAGCTATCCTGCCCCCTGCCCATGGCTCCCTACGGTCAGCCTCTCCACTTATCTGCAAGCTAATTTATGGGCTGGGGTACAGCGAAAGGCAGGGCCAGAGAATGCAGTGTGAAATATGTATAATGTAGTAGTGTTGCCTAGTCTGTGTTTTCATAAATAATCTATCGCATGAGTTTCCTGACTGAACAGCGAGTGGCTTCTGTAACATTTATTTTACATTTAACAACAAGTTTATTCATTTCAATTGTACCAGGGTAGAATGATAATCTCCATGTCTGGGATTGGATGGAAACAGTTACAGCTGCTCAAAAAGATGCTACCAGAGCACAGCTGCTTGTTCACTGTTTGTTTGCCTTTAGAGAACCAAACTGTTCTCAAAGAAATGCAAGTCATTGTGGTCCCTGTTCACAAAGTTTTAACCCATGGGGCGTCTGAGGAATGCTTTCTAGAAGTCTGCCTTTATGAATAAAATACAGTCCGATGTTCATTAAAACTGTTCTTAATAAAGCTAATGACAGCCTAGAACGATGGTCTATAATAAATATACAACTGTGTTCCTTAAAAAATCAGACTCTCTTGTTTAGTTCTCTGGCAGGGGCAGTGCGAGGCACAGCTGTGGCCAAAATTTCTGCATCACCTAGAATTTAAAGATAGGCTAACTTCACTATAACGAACCCCCTGGGACCTGGAGAAATGTTCCTTAAATCAGGGTGTTCACTATAACAGGGTTTGGCATTTTTCTATATCAGAATAATGACAAAACGGCAAATTTGAATTGAACATCAATATATCGTACTTTCATGAAGATTCCTTCACATTGATCAACATTTAAAAGGGTATTCTGACAAGGTACTCGTGTCAGATGTGTGGGTAACGCATTGCAAGACAGAGGGACATGAGGAGTTGGAATTGAAACGCCGGCACAGGCGCGCAGGATTTCTTAAAAACAAAACAAGAAAGTAAACCAACGGGTCATGTGACGCTACCAACGATACGGCACAGAGGACCACGTAAGACAAAGTCTCAATCGAGCTCCCGTCTGTAAACAATCATTTAATCAAACATAACAACTCCAAAAGCACACAAATCAAACCCGCTTCCACGTATAAATTACACCAATTCCTCCCTGTGGTATGTAAGAGAAAACAGTAAAGAAAAGAAAAAGGAAAGACATGCTCAATACAGAAACGACAAGTCCTTTCTCTTGAAAAAAAACTATCCAGCGTAGATTGCTCCTCACACCCGTTGCCTAGTTACAGTTTGTGTGAAGGTGACTGACCGGCAACGATTGCATTGGTCATGCATGATTCGTACTGCAATAAGACATCTTTGAATGAGAGTTATCTTTGAATTAGTCAACCGTGGTCTTTGATTTCACTGAGAGAATAACACACTTGACTGGAGCAAGTTCAGAGTCAGTCAGTACTGAGACCGTTGTACCCGGGTGGATCCTGTACTTGATCATTCTAATAGGGCTAATTTTGCATTGAAAAAATCGGTTCTTGCTGTTGTGATCGTTAAAAACGGGTGTTCGTTATAAGAAGGGTTCGTTATAGTGAAGGTAGCCTCTCTCTCTCTCTCTCTCTCTCTCTCTCTCTCTCTCTCTCTCTCTCTCTCTCTCTCTCTATATATATAAATTGCACATTTTAAATTTTTGCCAGTATATGGGAAAACTACAAAAGCGTTATGTAATTCAATATGTTAGCGTAACATTATTCAGCAAGTTTCAGTCGACTTTATGAAGCAAAACGAGTTCATTCTGTAGGGTGATGCGAAACTTTTTGGCCAGAGCTGCGCAGTCCTACAGCAGAACACAAAGGTTTAACATTTTAATGTCCATTGCTTTTGTTTTACAGAGCTTCCGGAATGCATATTCCTCTTCGCTCCGGAGTTTATGAAGATCGGTAACGGATCTAATCTAAAGTGTCTGGTCCTTGGTGTGGCTTCTGCTCAGTATCTTGCAGTGCAGTTCTATAAAGGAGACGACCAGATTGCTGGCAGCGACAATGTAACTCATAACGGCACGCAGTTTCCTGTAAATGCTACTATCACTTTTCCAATAAACCATGGAGTGAATTACACTTGCACGGCAGAGCTTGATTTTGGATCAGAAACACCAATACAAGACACCTCTCCCCGTACGCAACGTCTACGATTGGTGAGTCTTGGCAACTCTGTATACCTCTGCCGTGAAATAGCTGCTCAATCTATAAGAGGTAGCAGAAGAAGAAATGACAACAGTTGGTTTTTAGAGAATTAGCAACTAATTGAAGCATCAATTAAACCTAGTGTCCCATAGATAGTCATGTTTAGGGTTTACTTCTTCTGGCTATGACATGAGTACTGGACCAGGAGAAGAAAAACTAAATATGTCATCTCTCTCATACACAATTTCTCCAACGGGTGAGTCTTGGCGACTCTGTATACCTGTGCCATGAAATACCTGCTCTATCTATAAGACGTAGCAGAAGAAGAAGAAATGACAACAGTGGGTTTTTAGAGAATTAGTAGACGGTAGAAAAATGTCAAAGAATATCTGTGAGGGTCTGTGTGATGTATTATAATTCTTTTGTCAAGAATACAGTAGTTTTGCATGAATAATACTGAACCTATGATTGCTTAACAGTGTTCCTTGGATGCTACAGTGTAAAATAACTGCTTTTTTTTTTACTTTAGCAGCTGCTTCTGCTGTCTGTGATGTGAATATTGACCCCTCTAGAGTGGTGGTGAGATTTGGAGACCCAGTGACTGTCAACTGCTCCACAACACGTGAAGATGTATTGGGGGCTGGCTGGGAGTCTTCTGTTTCCCCTGTGAATGAACTGGATAGTAAAATAGCAGTTTGGAATGTCAGCAGCCTCACTGCTTGGGATGCAGAGCCAAGATGCTTTATAAACTATACGAATGAACCCAAACAGTGTGTAGAAAAACTGGATTTGGTTATTTACAGTAAGTGACTTTTATAAAATTAATTTGACATTTTCCATTTAAGTGCAGTTTACATTAAATGGGTTATGTATATATAGTATATTTAACTATTTCTACCACATTATCTGAAAAAGGTCATACATCGAAACATTGTAGCTTATTAATAAAATAGTGAGTTTTCAGTTTATCAATGACTTTTCTTCATTATCTATCTATCTATCTATCTATCTATCTATCTATCTATCTATCTATCTATCTATCTATCATTATTTTACTTTCACCCTGGTAAGGTAGCAAACCTGGTCTATCACATATGTAGTGTACATTAAAATGCATTTATCTCCGACTCATATTGCTGCACACAGCAAACTTAACTGGGTTTACATTGTTTATGTTCATTTGCAGAGTATCCAGAAAGCGTCTCCCTAATCGCTCCTGAGTTTAGGAAGATCGGTGTAGAATCTAATATAACGTGCCAGGTCCTAGATGTGGCTCCTGCCAGATATCTCACTGTGAAGCTGTATAAGGGAGATGAACAGCTTGGGAATAGAAGCTTTACTCATAACTCAACACGGTTTCCTGTGAATGAAAGTGTCCCCTTCCCAGTAACACCAACCAGAGCAGACAATGGAGCGGAGTACACTTGTGTGGCAGAGCTTCAGTTGGGACCAGGAGAACTAATAAAAAATGCATCTCTCCCGTTCAGAATGCTTCCAATTGGTAAGTCTTTAGAAACTCTTTCCCTGTTTGTGATATAGTTTCCATGACCTTCAGACAAGGGCAATCAGAAACCAATTTCCTAATCAAGTATTGGACAATTGGGTAATAAACTCCATGCAAGAACACTATTATAAAAGAAGCTAGAAGACATACAATGTTTTTCATTAGATTGTGAATTTCTCTTTACACAACAGCTATCATCACAAGGAAAGCATTTGTTAATAGGTAGTTAGCTACGAGAGGAGTAAGGCATCAAGGAGATTCATCAATCAATAAATGTTACCGCGAAGTTGGCAACATAAAAACCAATGGCAATCAATAATCAATTAATGAGTTGAAACATACCAGCAACAATCATCTCAAAGCAACAAATCAAA